>PITA01011307.1:0-67440 GCA_004023965.1 Spilogale gracilis | reverse complement strand
TCCGATCCATGAGCATGGAATGCTCTTCCATCTTTTTGTGTCTTCTTCAATTTCTTTCATGAGCGTTCTGTAGTTCCTCGAGTACAGATCCTTGACTTCTTTGGTTAGGTTTATTCCTAAGTATCTTATAGTTTTTGGTGCTATAGTAAATGGAATCGATTCTCTGATTTCCCTTTCTATTTTTTCGTTGTTAGTGTATAAGAATGCAACTGATTTCTGTGCATTGATTTTGTATCCTGCCACATTACCGAATTGTTGCATGAGATCTAGTAGTTTGGGGGTAGAGTCTTTTGGGTTTTCCACATATAGTATCATGTCATCTGCAAAGAGAGAGAGTTTGACCTCCTCTTTGCCAATCCGAATACCTTTTATTTCTTTCTGTTGTCTGATTGCTGTTGCTAGGACTTCTAACACTATGTTGAACAGTAGTGGTGAGAGTGGGCATCCTTGCCTTGTTCCTGATCTCAGAGGAAAGGCTGTCAGTTTTTCCCCATTGAGGATGATGTTCGCTGTGGGTTTTTCATAGATAGATTTTATGAGGTTGAGAAATGTTCCCTCTATCCCTATACTTTGAAGAGTTTTGATCAGGAATGGGTGTTGTATTTTGTCAAATGCCTTTTCTGCATCAATTGAGAGTACCATGTGGTTTTTCTCTCTTCTCTTATTGATTTGTTCTATCACATTGATTGTTTTGCGAGTGTTGAACCACCCCTGCATCCCTGGGATAAAACCCACCTGGTCATGGTGGATAATCTTTTTAATGTATGGAAACAACAACTTTTTAAACAGCTGCAGGCTGCCTTATGTGAAACAAAACAAAACAACCTTCTTTCACCAACCATTGTGTTGAAGGTATTAATTATATTGGATCAACAGTCAGTTAATTAGAACACAAGTCGAATTTATTATTTCCTTTGGTTCTAGTCTGTTCTTAAAACTCTTTTTATTCTTTCTTCCATTAATTAATAATTCTATTTTGCTGAGAGAATACTTGGGCATCCACATGTGATAAGCATTTGCAAGTAGTGCTTTATAAAATCCCAAATTTATATTGAATGTATGAGACAGATATTTCAAACATAACAAGAAAGTTTCCATGGTGGCTGGAGTTCAAACTTTTAGGAATCAACAGAAACACGATTCAAAGAATGGGCAAAGAAAAATTCACCAAAAAAGAAAATTTTGTTGAACAGGATAAAGGTTGTTTAGAGTGACTCTTCAAATTTAATCTTCAGATGAATATGCTTAAAATAATACTTCTTTATAAACCTAAAATACAAAATGTAACTGTTGCATATAAGAACTTTAAAAAAACTAACTGGCTTTCTAAAGTGTTTTGTGAATATTTATGTTGAAATGTTCTTGAATCCATTTCTGGACACATAATTGATTATAGCTACTATGCATTTTAGAATTTTGTCTTACCTTATTGCTCATAAAATACAACAGTGCCAAGCCCTTTCAGGGCTGATTCAAATAAGTTAAAATCTAATATTAAATAAGTGATTACTTTTTAAGAAATAGAGCATCTACACATTATTTAGAGCTGGATGGCTCATAGTCATATTTTTTTTTCTTTACTTCGTATAAAAGTTAACTTTGCACTTCAGAAAGTTTAAAATAAAAGTAAATGAAAAGGTACTTCATGTGGAAGGCTCCCCAGACAGAGGTCAGTGTTGAAAATTCTTACAGCAAGCTTAGGTATCTTAGTAGAGAAAGTAAAATGAAGCCACTGGTGAAACATTTGAACAAAAGAAAGGAGAAGTCATTTAGAAGTCATGAAGTCTCTAGATGCAGACGACCATAGAAGTCATTCTGGACAAACCCTTCCCTTTTAGAGAGGAGGAAATTAAAACAATGCTCTCAGGGGATACTTGCAACTCTTAGAACTCAGGATCATATTCTATGCACGAATGCACATAGTCAAAGGATAATTCATTCTTAAGGCAAGTAGTAAGCACTTATTAAGTCCCAGACACTCTGTAGGTGCTGGGAAAATAAAAGCTAATAATACCTAATCCTTCTTCTCAGTGAGCTTACTCTCTTTTGAAGATCAAGAGAGAAATGTGAATAGAAATAATTGCAATGACAGTTCTGAAGGAAAAATAAAGAAGTCTGTTTAAATGACAATGAAGATTCAAAAGGACAGGAAGGGAGCATAAAAATTAGGGAAAAGTATGGACAAAGGAAATTAAATAAGCCCTCTTTGCCATCGTTTTGTTCCCAAAACAAGAAAGGATATGTCATCCTTTTGTTCTCCTAAACTCCCCTAAACTCAGTTTATCCCTTCAACTGAACAAATTTGGCAACTCTTCTCTCTGTCTCTTCCTCTCTCACTCACTCTCTTCCATTCTTTCTCTGTGATTGACATTCCAATCATATTCTCAATCTTTATACAAAAAGTTTCCTACCCTTGCTGTGACTGGGCTCTTCTCTTAGTCCATGCCACATCTCTTGTTGCCCTCTTGACGTGAGTCTATTCTCATATGCCTCAATTACAACTGAATCAGGTAGAGTGGTCAGTATCCTTTTTGCCTTTTATCACTGCCTCCAGGATTTTTCACAACTTTCATCTTATTAAGATATAAAAACTCCTACTCCTTCAAGGCTCAGATCATGTCACTTTATCCTTCTATTTGTTCTCTATCAAATGTCCAGGGGACTTCACTTATAAAATGAAAACTTCAGCATCTGGTTCAACTTCTTTGTCCCAGCTTCTACCATCTTTATTAAAAAGTTCTAGATAACATGCAGATCTATTAATTCTTCATCTCCCCTTTGCCAATTAGTCATTCCTCCACTCCCATAAAAATAAATACAGTGGAAGACAGCAATGGAAAAACAAAATGGTATATATCATAGTGATTACTTGCTGAAATGATAATGTAAGGGATATATTGGGTTAAATAAAACACATAATTAAAATTAATTTTATGGGGCAACTGGGTGCCTCAGTCAGTTAAGCATCTGCTTTCCCCTCAGGTCATGATCCTCAGGTCCTAGAATCAAGCCCCATGTCAGGCTCTCTGCTCATTTTGAAACCTGTTTCTTCCTCTACCTCTGCCCACCCCGCATTGTGCATGCTCTCTCTCTCTCTCTTCCAAATAAATAAATAAAATCTTTAAAAACATAAATAAAATTAATTTTACTTATTTCTTTTTACTTCTTTTTATGTGGTATTAGAAACTTAAAATAATGTGGTGACTCTCATTTTACTTTCTTTAGATAGGGTTTATCTATACCTTTCTGATATTTTCCTTGGAATATTCTTAATTTTTGAGATAGATAACTTAAAACAAACCCAGCAGATTTATTTTCCCACCTATATTAGTCACATATAGCTTTTATATTAGAAACCTGTATATTATTCAGGAAAATTAGTTTAGAATTGTTCTACGTTCCCCATGAACCAACCATTTTCTTTCTTTCTCTCTTCTTTCCTTTTTTTTCTTTTTTTAAGATTTTATTTATTTTTTAAATTAATTTATTTATTTTCAGTTTTCCAAGATTCATTCTTTATGCCCCACACCCAGCCCTCCATGCAATACATGCCTTCAGGACCCACCACCAAGCTCTCCCATCCCCCTGCCCTCTCCCCTCCAAGACCCTCAGTTTGTTTCTGAGTCCAAAGTCTCTTATGTTTCATTTCCCTCCCCAAATTACCTTACTCCCCATTTCCTTTCTTTCTCCTACTGTCCTCTATATTACTCCTTATGCACCACAAGTAAGCGAAACCATATGATACTTGACTTTCTCTATTTGGCTTATTTCCTCAGCAAAATCTCTTCCAATCCAGTCCATGTTGCTACAAAAGTTGGGTATCCATTCTTTCTGATGGAGGTGTAGTATTCCATTGTATATATGGACCATATCTTCTTTATCCATTCATCTGTTGAAGGGCACCTTGGCTCTTTCCACAGTTTGGCAATTGTGGTCATTTCTACAATGAACATTGGGGTACATATGGCCCTTCTTTTCACTACATCTGTATCTTTGAGGTAAATACCCAGAGGTGCAATTGCATGGTCATTAGGGTAGCTCTATTTTTAGTTTTTTTAAGGAATCTCCACATTCTTTTCCAAAGTGGCTGCACCAACTTGCATTCCCACCAACAGTGTAAGAGGGTTCCCCTCTCTCCATAGCTTCTCCAATACTTGTTATTTCCTGTCCTGTTAATTTTGGCCGTTCTGACTGTTGTAAGGTGGTATCACAATTTGGTTTTGATTTGAATTTCCCTGATAGCTAGTGATGATGAACATTTTCTCATGTGTCTGTTAGCCATTTGTATGTCTTCTATGGAGAAGTGCCTCTTCATGTCTCCTGCCCATTTTTTGATGTGATTTTCTATATTTTGGTTGTTGAGTTTGAGGAGTTCTTTTTAGATCTTGGATATCAGCCCTTTGTCTGTAGTGTCATTTGCAAGTATCCTCTCCCATTCCGTGGGTTGCCTCTTTCTTTTGTTGACTGTTTCCTTTGCTGTGAAGAAGTTTTTATTTTGATGAAGTCCCAAAAGTTTATTTTCACTTTTGTTTCCTTTGCTTTTGGGGACGTGTCTTAAAAGAAGTTGCTATGGCCAATGTCAAAGAGGTTACTGCCTATGTTCTTCTCCAGGATTTTGATGGATTTCCGCCTCACATTGAGGTCTTTCATCCACTTCGAGTTTTCCTTTGTGTGTGGTGTAAGAGAACGGTCTAGTTTCATTCTTCTATATGTAGCTGTCCAATTTTGACAGAGAGAGATCACTGATAGGCAGAGAGGCAGGCAGAGAAAGAGGGGGAAGCATGCTCCCCACTGAGCAGATAGCCTGATGTGAGACTTGATCCCAGGACCCTGAGATCATGACCTGAGCCAAAGGCAGAGGCTTAACCCTCTGAGCCACCCAGGCGCCCTTTTTCCTTTCTTTGTTTTTCTTTCTTTCTTTCTTTCTTTCTTTCTTTCTTTCTTTCTTTCTTTCTTTCTTCCCTCCCTTCTTTCTTTCTTTCTTTCTTTCTTTCTTTCTTTCTTTCTTTCTTTCTTTCTTTCTTTCTTTTTCTTTCTTCCTTTCCCTTCTTTCCTCTCTTCCTCCCTCCCTCTCTCTCTTTCTTTCTCTTTCTTTCTTTCTTTCTTCTTTCTTTCTTTCTTTCTTTCTTCTTCTTTCTTTCTTTTCTTTCCCTTCCTTTTTCCTTCCCTCCTCTCTTTCTTTCTTTCTTTCTTTCTTTCTTTCTTTCTTTCTTTCTTTCCTTCTTTCTGGATTTTATTTATTTATTTGACACAGAGAGAGAACAGGAGCATGGAGGATGGCAGAAAGAGAGGAAGAAGCAGGCTCTTTGCAAGAAGCCTGATATGGAGCTCAATTCCAGTTTTTTTGTTTGTTTTAGTTGTTTTTTTTTTTTTTCTACCAGCTTATTCTCAAAGACACACACACTCTCTCTCTTTCTTTCTGAGATATATATGTATGTACGTCATGTTGGTAGCTTACCACTTAAAAGCATATTTTGCACAAATGTATTTTTCTGTAATTCAGACACTTCCTGTACTTTCTTGCCCACTTAATTGTTCCACTGGAATTTTCCAAAGTCAATCAAACAAAATATGTCCAAAATAAAAATATTGAGCCTCCCCATTTGATCATTCTTAAACTTGCTTTATAAGTTCTTACTACCTTATAAATGTTACCTATACACCTACCTGCATAAGCAAAAAATTCGGAATTATTGTCAATTCCTCTCTCTTTTTGATCTCCCTGTTTAAATTCATTCATAAATTCTATTGATGTCTTTTAAATGAGTCTAATTATCTTCATTTACACCACAACCATCTTGCATTATTCCTTAGGTGCTTAGGAGGTGCTTGCATTATTCTTTAAGTTATACTGCTCTAGTTTCCTACCTAATATATGTGCACATCCCTTGGTGTCTTTCTAAATAATTCTTTACATGCAGCTGGCTTGATCTTTTGAAACAATCTGAGTCTACAACTACCACCATTCCCTAACTGTTTTTAACCCTTTGATACATCTAGGATTGAAAAAGAAGGGCACCTGGATGGCTCATCGGTTAAGTGTCTGCCTTCAGCTCAGGTCATGATCTCAGGGTCCTGGGATCCAGCCCTGCATCAGACTCGGGAGTCTGCCTCTCCCTCTGCCACTCCTCCTGCTTATGTTCTCTCTCTCTCTTTCTCTCTCTCTCTCTCAATTAAATTAAATCTTAAAAAAAAAAAAAAAACTGAATAGGAAAAAAAAAGCAGTTGGGAGGACACAAATGGAAATATACCCTAACATTGTCTTCAGGTTAGTGTGTGCTCTAAGTTCCACTGCCCAGCATCATTTTGCAATCTGGTCCTTCCACTCCATCCCACTCTCATACATTCCAACATCAACCTTCTTTCAAGCTCTTCTTACAACCATCATCTTTCCAGAAAAAGCTTTTGAAATGTTGTTTTCTCTGTCTGGGTATTCTAAAATGTATTTTATATGTCATTTCTTTTGGATTATCACTCAAATCCTAACTAATGCACTATTTTTTGTTTTGGTTTGGTTTGTTTTCCTTCAAGTACCTGTCCCTGACTTCATTAAGTCAAATTTCTATGCACTCATTGTACTGCATACTCTTTCTTCATGTTCTTATTGCAACTTATATTTATAAAATCAAATGATGTTTTTCTCCCCCAAAAGCCCTAAAGCACCGTGAGAGCATGAATTATTTCTCTTTTATTTTTCTGGTTGTACCCCAAACCCTGGCACAGGATCTTGTCATGTACTATAACACAGGAAATATTTGTTAAATAGTTGAATGACAAAAAGCATGGGTTATGTATGTTTCAATCATTTCTGTGGATCTAATAGATGGCCTGGGACAGAGGAAATGATAAAAATGCATATATATATATATATATATATATATATATATATATATATATATATATATATATACAAAATAAAAATCTGATGAACTAATGAATAAATAAGTTACATCAATTGAATTAAGAACATATTGAGCAAATTATTGAAGTAAAAATCTTGCGATATGAGAATAAGTATAGAAAAAGCTAAGGAACCCTGTTTTGGGAGCTCCAATTGGCATAATAAGGAGTTTGTGACATATCTGAATGCCACAGAGACCAATTGGCAGTTTTTGACTAGGGGTGTCACAAAATCAGATAGTCACTCTAGAAAGATTACAGGTTATGGAAAGTTGACTAAAGGAACCAAGACCAGATGCACAGAGGCTGTTTAAGGGAAAAGTTACAATCATATAAAAGTAAAGATAAATACGTAAAATAAGGAACAAGACTGGAATTGGAGAGGAAGCTTCAAAGGAGGTAGAATCTGCACAATTTGGGGCCTGACTGAATATATATGAGAAATAAAATGGGATAGGATCATAAGAATAAAATAAAATGCAAAAAAGCAAATACACATAGATATTAAATTTAAAAAAATGATTCTGGTTTATGGACCTGAGTAATACTTTTTTAAAACACAATTTGGAATAGAGTTAAGAAACACATTTGGGGTGAAAGTAACTATTTTTGAACATTTTAATTTAATTATATGGGTAGTATTAGAATAGAGATGTTCAGTGAACTGACTGATAAAGGCCTTGAGCTCAAAGGAACCGTTAGTCATGTGTACTAGAAATTCATCAAAATGTTGAGTCAAGGAGCTGAAGTCTTAGGAGTAATGGAGATACAAAGAGGAAAAGAAGACCCAGAATAAAAACTGGAATTCCAAAATATAATGGGTGGTAGATAAAGTGAAGCTAGAAGAGAATACAAGAAAGAAACAATCCTAAACTAATAAGGAAAAGCTTGGAACTCAAGGGAAGCTATAGTTTGAAATGGAAGAAAATGACCAATAGCCTTAAACACTCCAGAAAGGTCAGATATTAGATCTGAAAGGAGACCATTAGATTTACAATCAGGAGGCCACAGGTGACCTTTGTAGGGCAGCCTCGGTGGAAAGCTGCAGGTGAAAGCTTGATTGTAGTGTGCTGTGAATTGAGAACCAGAAAAGAATCATTTCCTGGTAATGTTTGAAGAGCTTGATAAAAGGTCAATTATCATTAGGAAGGGATATAAAACTGAAGAGGCATTGTTTTTAAAAAAAATATTTTGCCATTATTCACATTTCATAACATTCTAAACTGGTAAAAGATTTTCAAAAACTTCTGAATTATATAGTTACTTTCCATTGCGTTGTAAGAGACAGACTAGCCAACAAATAGACAATCTTTGCCTTTGTGTATTTCTGTCCATTTCAAACAATACAAATAATTGGATTCTATACAACCAACCAAATTGGCCTAATGACAGGACAAATTTCATAGAGGCCGTTTCAAGAACTAGTACCTTTCATCATCATGACATAGACTGTGGCTTAGACACTTGCTCAAGGTTATACATAACCCTCATAATTGGTATTACTGCTCCTGGACTCCTGAAGGTTAGTCATGCCTACCTCACACCTTTCCTAGGTATAGTCCTTGAAGTAAACAAAACCCAATCCCTCATTCCCTAATTAAGTTACCATTCTATTGAGTCATATACCTGCAGCTATTATTTGATATTGGACATTTTATGATGGATAGAAAATATGTGTTAAGTTTAATGAGAAGAAAGAATTCTCAGTGGAATCTGAAAACAGATTTCTTTTTAATAATGATAACACTATCAGCTGCTTTTTTTGGGAGAAGGGTTCCATATTGATTAAAAAAATAAAGATAATTTCTGGTTTCTGATAATCCTTAAATGCATTAAACTCATGCCTGAGGTCATCAGAAAAGAATAATTGATGTAAATGATTAACACAATTTTCAGCTTTTGGGTCACTGTATTCAGGGCCAGAGTCTTGATCCCCTAAGAGGCTGTGATTAACCAATGGTCTGACTTGTGCCTGCTGGAAGGTTTCACTCATTTCCTTGGCAGTATTATTTCATCAGTTAGTTGGAGTCTGTCCAGTTTATTTGGCAAAGAGTCTATAGAACCATGCTGTGTCCATTATCTTTCCCTGACAATGATTTAATCTTATTGCAAGAGTGTCAAAGCTGGTTATTATGCTAGGCACACTATTCTTAGATCTGGAAATGCTTCAACTTCATACACATTCATATTTAGCTGTATGAATAAAAAAATTTCTTCATAACAGTATAAAAAATATAAATTTATTTATTTGCACGTGTTCATCTGGGTGTGAATGTGTGTGCATGCATTCATGTTCCAAGCATAGACCTAAAGGATAAGAATATTATCAGAAATGTTTCTATAGTCTCTAAGGATCTAGTGAATGTTTATTTGTCCATTTTATATATTAACTTAATAGGACTATTATGTGCTGTGTAATGGGTTAGACTCTTTAAATATAGAAAATGAATAAGGCATAACATGAACCTTTAGGAGCATATGGCAGGGATGCTGTAGGTACCTTTCTCTAAAAGTATGATCCTTCCCTCTCTTGGAGCATGACTGTAAGCTTTCTTCCTAAAACAAATTTGTTTCTTACTTCATTTGGGCCGTTACAACAAGTTACCATAAACTAAGTGTTATAAACAACTGAAAATTATTTCTCACAGTTCTGGAGACCTGGAAGTACAAGATCATGGCACTGACGGGTTTAGTACCTGGTGAGGGCCAGTTCCCTCCAAGATGGCTGCCTATCCACTGTGTCCTCATGTGGCAGAAAGGGCTAAGAGCTCTATGGGGTATCTTTAATAAAATGACTACAATGGTTTGAATTTGTTCAGGAAAATGTGTTGTTTTTTGAGAAACATCAGCTGTGACGTCTAATCTTATCCTACTCCATCATGATCTTAGAGTTCCTGGTTTTGACCTGAGCCCAAAGGAGAAGATGGTCCTTACAGAAATAAAACAAAATTAAATAAATAAAACTGTATTTTAGAGATGATATGGGTTAGAATGATATATGCTATGGAAAAGCTGGAGGACCAAGAAGTCCAGGAAACAAAGGAGATTGATGCCTTAAGTTATAACTGTAGATACTATGAGAGTAGGTATCATTAAGAAAGTAACATTTGCAATTTTTTTTTAAAGATTTTATTTATTTGACAGAGAGAAACACAGCCAGAGCAGGAACACGAGCAGGGGGAGTGAGAGAGGGAGAAGCAGGCTTCCCGCAGAGCAGGGAGCCCGATGTGGGACTCGATCCGGGGTCTCCATGATCATGACCTGAGCCGAAGGCAGTTGCTTAACCAACTGAGCCACCCAGGTGCCCCAACATTTGCAAAATTTGTGAGTTATGAGAATACCTGGGGCAAAGTCTTTAGGCAGAGAGGAAAGCGACTGTCAAGGCCCTGAGGTGAGAGTACGGCTGGCAAGTCAGAGAAGAGCAAGTAGGCCACTGAGAGGAAACAGAGCAGGACAGTTAATCTTATGTATCAATTTGAGTGGGCCACAGGGTGTCGGATTAAACATTATTTCTGGGTGTGTCTGTCAGAGTGTTGCCAGATGGATCTGAATCAGTGGATTCAGTAAAATAGATTGTGCTCCCAGTGTGACTGGGTGTTGTCCAATCTGATGCATACCCCCTCCCCCACCTCCAACCTCACTGCTTGAACTGGGACATCTCATCTCATCTTTTTCTGCCTTTGAACTGAGATTTACATCACCAGCTCACCTCATTCTCAGGCCTTCAGACTCAGACTAAATTATACCACCAACTTTCCTGGATGGCAGCTCATAAGACTTCTCAGACTCCATAATTGCTTTAGCCAATTTCTCATAGCCGATCTATCATCTATCTATCTATCTACCTATTTTTTTCCTCCTCCTCCTTCTTCTCATGGATAATCTTGGATAATACATATAATTTATATAAATTCATTTATATTATATTATTTATATTATTTATATTATATTATATTATATTATATTATATTATATGGATTATATATCCTGAATATTTGGGAGAACTATAGGAAAGTTTTATATATTATATCCTATTGTTCTATTTATCCAGAGAATCCTGACCAAAACACAGAGCGAAGGAAAATAGTAATAAGAGGTGAAAGCAGAGAAGTAATAGGGATCAGAAGATATAGCAATATCCTTGCAGGCCTTTGGAAAGTTTTCACTTTTTCTTCCATGTGAGACAGGGAAATAATCAGAGGCTTTGAACATGAAAATTATATAATCTGATTTCTACTTAAAAAGATCTTTTAGGTTGCTGAGTTTAGAATAAACTATATAGGGGTAAGTGTACGGAAGCATAGGAATGTTAAGAGGCTACTGCAAAAATATTCACAAGGAGTAATAGTAATCTCTGGTCTCTTGTCATTTAAGTTGCAATCTGAAATATGTTCTTTCTCAAGTGTACCTATAGATGAGGATAGGGGAAGGAAGCTAAATTAGAAGGAATTCTTTGTAATTGTCCTATCACGATATCTAATGTCATTATTATTAATCACTCAGCTAAGCAGTTTTAATATTGTGGAATCATATATTTTACCTCTGTTTACAGAAGAGGAGATTGGGGGCACCTGGGTGGCTCAGTTGGTTAAGCGACTGCCTTCGGCTCAGGTCATGATCCTGGAGACCCGGGATCTAGCCCCACTTCGGGCTCCCTGCTTGGCGGGAAACCTGCTTCTCCCTCTCTCACTCCCCCTGCTTCTGTTCCCTCTCTGGCTGTGTTTCTCTCTGTCATATAAATAAAATCTTTAAAAAAAAAAAAAAGAAGAAGAGGAGATTCGGTCAGAACTGAGGTTGAGATCAATCTGACCTCAAAGCTGTTGCCTCTAGCCATGCCTCACACTTTCCAAACTTCTCAAATGCTTTAAACATCCCAAATATATTCCTTTATTAATTATTAAACAATCACTCCAAGAAAATAATGTAAATAATATTTTTGTTTTTTATTAAGGATTTTATTCATTTACCTTAGAGAGAGAAAGAGCATGAGTGGGATGAGACAGAAGGAGAGGGAGAGAGAATCTGAAGCAAAGAGATTCTGACTTCATGCTGAGCTTAGGGCTAGACCCAGAGCTCTATCTCAGGACCCTGAGGTCATGACCTGAATGGAAACCAAGAGTCAGATGCTTAACAAACTGTTCCACCCAGGCACATGGAATAATGTAAATAATATCATTGAAGAAGTATAGCAGAAGGCCAGGAGGCAGGCCAGGAATGATATATACATGCTAGCCTCCTCTTGCCCTTGCTAATACAATTACATTACACTCTAGATGTTTTCATTTCCATTTATGATAAATTGGAAATATGACTTTTAACAGAATACTCCTTAGAGAAAATTTTCATTATGACAAAACAATCTGTTGGTCTTTTGAAGGTGATGGGAATTTATACACAACTCTTAAAATACCCCTAGTTTAAAAGCTATCTTTGTCTGTGTCAACCGGTGTTACTAAAAGCTTTCTTTTTTTTTTTTTTTTGAATATTTTATTTATTTATTTGACAGACAGATCACAGGAGGCAGAGAGGGAGGAGGAAGCAGGCTCCCTGCTGAGCAGAGAGCCTGACGCAGGCCTCAATCCCAGGACCCTGAGATCATGACCTGAGCTGAAGGCAGAGGCTTTAACCCACTGAGCCACCCAGGTGCCCATGCTAAAAGCTTTCTAAGGGAAGCTATGGCAGTTGTTTTCACTTTTTGGAGAATAAGGTTTCTCTCAGATTTTTTCTCATACATAGATGGGTAAAAGGAACAAAGTTAGATTTAGTTTGGACAAGTGATAGAGATCATTCAAATTGTTTTGTTTTTGAAGATCATGGTCTACAATATGTCTTGGAAGGAGACAATGTGATTTATGATATCTGTTTGTTTTATTAGTTTACTAGTTGTGAGTTTTTGGGCAAAGGACTCAACCATATGAAGCTTCAGTTTTCTCATCTGCATTATGGGCATAATATTTACTCTATATGATAAATTAGATAATGTACGCAGCTCATTCAGGAGAGATAAATATATTGATGATTAGAAACCACTTTTTAAATATTTTATTTATTTATTTGACAGAGAGAAACACAGCTAGAGAGGCAACACAAGCAGAGGGAGAAACAGGCCTCCTGCTGAGCAGGGAGCCTGATGCAGGGCTCGAACCTGGGACTCTGAGATCATGACCTGAACCGAAGGCAGATGCTTAACGACTGAGCCACCCAGGCGCCCCAGAAACCATTTTCTATTTTGTATGGAGTGATATTATCTATAGCGATAGCAAAAAGCACCATTATACAAAGAATAGCATTTTGTTGGACGTTCTTGGCAGTATGATGATAACTCAAATGTTTTTTCTGATCTAAGTATTTTCTCATGTTTATTGTTTGTCCAAGCTCATTGAAATTGGCAGAGGTCACTTGAAGGAACCCTGTTCTGCCATTTGCTGTGCTATTTTGTCTCTGTGACTATCTGTGAATATCATAAAATTCTGCAGAGCTATCAGCTATATTTGTGAACGTTACCTTCCTCTACATTTTCAGTAATGCTTACTCTCTATAATGGAACATTTGTACCACACTACCAAAAAGCCAAGTTGACAGACATTATCAAAATTGAACAGTGTTTAACACCACATGACCATACTCTCCTGCCAAATTTTCTACAAAATTAAAATTTGAGAGAATAATAATCCAACAAATTGCTATCATGCCTATGGTCATTATTTTATTAGACCAAATCCATTATAAGGCTGTTGTGAGTCAGTAATAACTCATCTGGGTCTCAGTCACAAGAATATGCTGGGACTGGCCTTGGTCAAGGATCTCATGTACTCAGATATGGACATGAGTTTTCTTATCAAAAATTAAACAATTAAATATAATTCTTGGCTCTGATGACTAAAAAAATAAATTAAAATAAAACACACACACAAATAACAACTCTGTTTTCAAAATGAAATCCAGTAAGATGATGAATTTATCTTTGCCTAATATCCACAAGATATTCTAAACATTGTAACACAAGAATGAGTATTTTCTTATTTTTTGTCTTTATTGTCTTGCAAACTATTTTCATGTGTTTTCAGATAAAGGCTGAGAATGAGGAAAGTGTAAAATTGGCTTGCAAAAAAAACTATTGGCCTTATCAGTGGTCTTTTTATCTTTGGACAATGATGACAAGAACTATGAAATTACCAATAAATATTATCATGATAGCAAATTGGGGAATTTAATACATAAATATAACACAGAGCAGAAAAGTATCTGCCTCATTAAAAAATAAGCAAAATAATATAATTCTATAGAACTAGAAGGAAGTTCAGGTGGTCTAGTACATTCTAGCATTTTTTTAACTGAAAAAAATCGAAGTCTCTTTTAAAAGGCTGCAAAGATTTAAACAAGCTTTTCAAAGAATAGGTGGTATATTAACCTAATTCTGATGCCAATACTGTTGATTTTTTAGAGTATAGGCTTTTTATTTTTTGTTTGTTTTTTAGCTGTTGACATATTTTGTATTTAGACTCTATTTATATTTTTCAGTTGCTTCTTCAAACATAAAAATAATGAGGTAGAATATATTTAAAAACATATAATTTGTATTTTCTGTTGAATTTTTATGAGTTAAATGTCTCTCCATATCAAACGTGCTCTCCTCCCATAGTACTTTAGGTGACATTTTCAAAATGTGGAAAGGAACCAACTGTTCAATTGTGCTCATTCATCTAGACACCATAATTTGTCTGTGATTTGAGCTCTGCAGTATTCCAAAATACCTATGGGTGACTAATGTCTCATAGCTCCCATTTGGTTTCAAATGAATGTGTGTTATCACTGGAGAACTTTGTGAAAGGCTTATAAAATCCAGGGAGAAGGCCAACTATGCAGATGACACTCTATTGCTTTCCCATGATGTCTTCCTGTCCTAATACACAATCCACCAAAGAGTAATTCTTCCTTCTGTTTAATTGAATCACTCTGTTTCCCACGCACAGTGCATACAAGATGGAAAACTAATTGACTTGGGTCTTCCATGTTATAACTAAGTGGTTTGAAAGATGGAAGAATAGCAGTTGGTGGAACTATAGCTATCTACATAGTTCTCAACTGGGGGCAGGGTGAGGGTGGGCATTTGGCGCTGTCTGGAGATGAGGTTTTTTTGGTTGTTGCAACTGGGAGGATCTACTGACATCTATTGGGTGGAGGACAGGGATGAAGCTAAGTACCATGCACAGAGCAGCCCTCCTACAACAAACAATTTTCTTACCCTGAAGGTCATTATTGCCAACCTTGAAGAATCTCCTTATAACTTTAAATTTCAAACTTTCTCATCTCTATTACACATACAGGTATTTGTGTGTGTGTGTGTGTGTGTGTGTGTGTGTGTGTGTTTGTTTTGTTTTTTGTTTGTTTGTTTGTTTGTCTTCCAGAAAGTAGATTACAAAAGGAGGCTTATGAGAACACGTCTTACACAGCTCTGAACTGCATGGGTTTTGATGAAACAAACTTTAAAACATCACCTGACGTTTTCAAAGTAGGCTTGTGAAGCCCATGGTCAAATGGAACTCACAAATCATTATCAGAGACTTTTTATAGTCTGCTAAAATTTCTACTTCTATGTATATATCTATCACCAAACTAGAGAAACAAAAATTCTGGAGAGGATTTTTCCCTTTCCCTTACCCAGAATTAAAGGGACTGAAAAGACAGCGCATAGGGAATGGCTGACATTCTAACCCTTGGTGCAGGTAGCTTTGTTTTCTCCCTGTCACTGGTGTGTCAGGAGCCCTTTCTCTAACTAGTTCTCAAGATCTGAGTTAATGATGAGTTGTGATGCCCTGTAGCCAACTTGATTGATGTGATTTAAAAGTTACCTCCCTATAACAGCTAGCAACATGGCTGTGGCGAGACCATCCGTGAATCCAATTAAAAATCTTATTTCTTCCATGCTGTGAGAGAAATCAGGAGGCCAGGCCTTTGTTCCAGGGTTGATACCACATGGAGTTCCACAAAAGGTGTGTGTGACACTGTCTAGTCCCTAAGCAGGTTCGTATGCAAAAAGACCTCCACTCCCAAAGCCAGAGACAGGATCTTCTTTCACCCCCAAATTCACAGGTAGGTTTTTCTCCTTTTGACAAATAACATTACAAGAAATGAAAATGAGAGAAAAAAACAGCACAGGTCTTCTTGTCCCATAGTAGACACTTAATAGCTTTTCCTGCAAAAAAGATCTTTTCTATGTTAGAAGGAAAAATGATGGGGTAAACTAGGTCATGGCAGGAGTGAAACTTACAAATTGCAGGCATGCCACATTTTGCACCATTTCTGATTTTAAAAGTAACTTTTGAAGAAGGGTCAAAGCAGAATTCAATGTGATAATATAATTAAAGACATCTTCAACAAGTCAGCACTTATTTTAGTTTGGTTTTTCCCCTTGGAATGAAAACTGTGTAGGCAATTAGTTTAAATTAGGCTATGTGGGGATATTATTTGTATAACAAAAGTAGGTTTTTCTTTGTAATTAAATTTAATGGTGTTGCACAGGAGAGAAACTGAACAAGTTTTAAGACATGTCTTGCTCCAGTCAACCCAGACTTCTGAGATTCATTGTTCTATAACAAGTCATTTTGCCACTTCCCTGACATGGTCTGTATTTTTAACATGTAAAGCAGAGACTCTAGCCATGATGAAATTTAAGTAAATCCATTTTCTCTGAGGTTCATCTAAGTTCCAATGTCTTCTAGGTTGTCTTGATGCTGCTAAAATCTTGTTTTTGTTTTAATCCCCCTAAAGAAGGTGAAGACCACCTTCTAATTATCATGTTATCTGCATAGGCACATGAATTTCAGATTGGAACTTTGGGACTCCTCCTGTATTGTAAGCCGTTGTGCATGAGCTGATTACTCATTAATAGGGCCTAGGTCTATAACATGTTCCTACACATGCACACTGTGACATATTTACAAAATATATATTCCATCACTGAAAATATTCCCACTGGGGCACCTGTGTGGCTCAGTCAGTTGAGTATTGGACTCTTGGTTTCTGGCTCAGGTCATGAGCTCAGTGTCCTGAGATCTCTGTGCTCAGTGAGGAGTCTGCTTCAGAGTCTTTCTCTCCCTTTCTCTCCCTCTGCCACTTTCCCCACTCACATAGTCTCTCTCTCTCAACAACAACAAAAAAAATATATATATATATATATATACATATATATATATAAATCTTAAAAAAATGTTCCTTGTATGTACAACTTCTATAATCAGAAACATAGGAAAGGAATGAATAGTTGGTATTCCTTATGGCATACCAAATATGGATTGATTTACTTTTTCCAGCTGTCCTTGGGAGAAGACTGAGTTGGTTTTCTAATATCAAACTCTCTTCCTACCTACATGAGTAAGAACAGTGATTTTACTTTAACAGAGAAAAGATTTTGTGGTAGCTAGACAGTCTTGGATTCCCATCCCACTCTGTCATTCATGAGCTTAATATTTCAGGGAAATTACTTTAGCTCTTTGAGTCACAATTCTTTCAATCATACATCAAGGTGAATAATACAGATACCAATACCAACAATATGTTGCAAAGATCAAATGAATCCACAGACTAAAAATTCTAAGCACAGTCATAACAGGCAGTTGGCAGTTGATAGTAATGGTTAAAATCATTGTTAACTGTTTTTGCTGTTATTAAGAGAAAAAAATGAGGAGTCACCCATTAGAAATTAAACATCGAATAATGCTACTTAAGTTTTAGTTTCTTAAGTTGACCCCATTCTTTCTACCAGAAACTCTGGCTTCCAGGGGCGCCTGGGTGGCTCAGTTTATTTAAGCGACTGCCTTCAGCTCAGGTCATGATCCCGGACACCGGGATTGAGCCCCACATCGGGCTGCCTGCTCAGCAGGAAGCCTGCTTCTCCCTCTCTCACTCCCCCTGCTTGTGTTCCCTCTCTGGCTGTGTTTCTCTCTGTCAAATAAATAAAATCTTTAAAAAAAAAAAAAGAAACTGTGGCTTCCAAAGCAATTAAAGTAGGTTCATGACACAGTTCCAAAATGGATAGAGCTGCCTCACTCCTGCTCTGGCCATTTACTCATGCCATTGCCCAGGCCTGGAATATCCTTTCCCCCTTGCTGCTTAGCAAATGGTTATTCATTTTACAGAACCTAACATAAGATATTTTTATTCTGCAAAGCTGTGTGCCTGATCTTTTCAACTCCTAGCTCTATTGGATACTTTCATCATAAAATCATGGATTGTTGCCTGAAGTGTAGATCTCCATGGAAAACGCTAAGTATCTATTGATCAGTTTATAGAACCATGTTTGTTCACATGTTTAATGGGATTCTAACATAATGGGAAAAACTCCACCAGCACCCACGAATATCAACTCTTTGATTATTAAACACAATTTACATACTATAATTTTGCACTATTTAATCCAAGAAAGTACAACTGTTTTGTGAGGTATTAGAGTTAACTCATAGTTCCATGACCATGGAAAGAAGAATCTGTGTTTTGGCAAAAAATACAGAAAAAAGTATAGATGAAAGAATTCTAAAAATATAAATGTAAAATTGGTTTTTTTTTTTTCTAAGATTTTATTTATTTGACAGAGAGAAACACAGCCAGAGAGGGAACACAAGCAGGGGGAGTGAGAGAGGGAGAAGCAGGCCTCCCGTTGAGCAGGGAGCCTGATGTGGGACTCGATCCCTGGACTCTAGGATCATGACTGGAGCCATAGGCAGTCACTTAACCAACTGAGCCACCCAGGTGCCCCTGAAATTGTTTTTTTGACTAAGCCAAAAAAACTAAGAGGAAACAGCACATGTTTCCTCAAAATTTACAGATAAAGAATATGGAAGGCAATACCTTGTATATAAAATGTGTTCAATTACGATATTAAAAGAAGGGCACCGTGGGTGTCTTAAACATCTGCCTCGGCTCAGGTCATGATCCTGGAGACCTGGGATCCAGTCCCACATCAGGCTCCTTGCTCAGCGGAGATTCTGCTTCTCCCTCTGCCTCTGCCCTCCCCACTGCTTGTCTTCTGTCTTTCACATTCACTCTCTCTCAAATATAAATAAAATCTTTAAAAAGAGATATTAAAAGAAATTATGTTGCTTCCTGTCAAACCAATTTATGTGGATTTCATGTTTGTCAGAGGAAAAAGAACAAGGACTCATTGTTCCTGTAATTGTTGAGAAATAATAAGTTCTAGTATTATTTGTCATTGTCAATAAATAAGCAAATAAACAAACAAATAAAACACAATAGACTATGAATCAACATACTTTCCTTACAAGAACTAAAATTAAAAATTATTAAAATGTTAACAATACAGAATGTTTCATTTATTGAAACATTCACTTAACATACATTTTGTTTTATTCAACATTTGTATATTTAATAGGTGATGTATTTGATTCAAGCCTAGGGTATAAATGTATTATTTTATTTTATTTATTTTTTAAAGATTTTATTTATTTATTTTACAGAGAGAGAGATCACAAGTAGGCAGAGAGGCAGGCAGAAAGAGCAGAGGAAACAGGCTCCCTGCTGAGCAGAGATCCTGACGCAGGCCTCAATCCCAGAACCCTGAGATCATAACCTGAGCTGAAGGCAGAGGCTTTAACCCACTGAGCCACTCAGGCACCCATAAATGTATCATTTTAATTCAGAGTTGATAGATATTACTAAATAAAATATGTTTCTAATTTAATAGAGGCTTAACTATATCTGGTTCCAAAACTGAATGATCTTTTTATTGAGAGATTAATCCACACCAAAAGGTGATGCATGTCAACATAAGCTAACTCAAACCTTTAATGAATTTTTTTTAGGGTGCATAGGTAAGACAAGGAAGGAGCAAGTTTGTCCTCAAATGGGTTTCAAAGGCAAATCAAAGTTTCTAAAAAGAAAGTGGGAGAAACCTTAGGATCATGGTTCTACAGATTCAGTGTAATAAGGAAGAAACCAAAATACATGCCCCATTTTTTAATGGAAACTACTTCCTTATAGGAGCTTATACTTTTGCAGGTGCCTTATTATATATTACATTATTGAGATGTCACGCCATGATTTTAGTCATACTTGAAAATTCAAATATTTAGCATCTGTTAGTTATTTTGTTAAACTTTTAGAATATTTTAAGGCAATGATTTCTGCCCTAAATTGACATAAAACAAGTTTGAAAAATCTGTTTTTCCTTCTCCAATAGACGTTTACTATGCTAAGAAATTTTCATTGAATCTATAATTAAAGCTAATGGCAATGTCTTAAATTAATTTTTGATTTCTAGATGCACTAAATTACATTATTCTTATAACTTCAGCAGCATCTAGCTCGTCTCAAGCAAATCATTCAGACTACATGTTTACTATAATGTGGCTCTTTTCCATTACCTTGGACTTAATTTTATTAGTAAATAATTTGTAACTTCTATTCAACATTTGCAATTTGTTCTGAAAGAATCCTAACTTTTTTCAAAAAAAAAAAATTTATTTATTTTAATGAAACAGAGAAAGAGAGAGAGAGTTTCAGCAGAGGGTCAGAGGGAGAGGGAGAGAGAATCCCAAGTGCAGAACCTCGGCAGGGCTCAAATGGAGGTTCAATGTGGGGCTCCAACCCAGAACCCTGAGATCATGACTTGAGCAGAAACCAAGAGTTGGATGTTTAACTGACCACACCACCACATCAAGTTACCTAGAAATTTGTATTTCCTATCAACCAGCAACAAATCAACTTAAGATAGTTCTTATTCACAGCAAGATTTCAAAACCAAGTGACTGTACTTATCAAGGCCCTTGTAATACTGAGAATGTAAAATTCCCTTACAAATTTTCCCGTAGTCTTCTTATTCTCACAGAAATATTCCTTCTCTGAATGTCTTGCTGAATTATATAATTAATCACATTAAATTTATGCTGACTGTTATTATTCACCTTTACTTCACTCTGTAAGAAATGTTACTCTCAAACTTATGGTCTACATTTTACAAAGTACATTTTATAATGAACTTAGACATAATGGAATTTAACACTTTTATAATAACAGCCTGATTAACCAGAATTTGTTCCGGTTAATTGCATTTTCTAATAATTACATTTAACAAGCGAATTCCATTTCTTTAAAATGTTGTCAAAATTCTTTCCTTTATCAAATGTGTTAGTTCATTTACTACTTTAATAAGTAAAACATAGGTGAAGATAATTGAATCTGTCTGATAATTGAGAATCTGGCAGTGCCTGGAGGGGTCTCATTTTGACACTAAATTCTAACATTGTATTGTCCTAGAGAGGCAGATGTAAGGATTAACACAAATTTGAGTGACTCTGGAACTGATCCAGGAAGCTAAAATTTTCATGAAATATACCCACCCACACATCTTTCCCTCTATTTTATGACAACCTTTTAAAGTTCAAGACAAGCCAAATAATTTTGATTAATTGAAGATTCAGTTTAATTGAATTCTATTGATTCAAAGTCTTATAATGTTGAAAAAAAGTTGTTTTTCAAACTTTCAAAATCCTTCCCAATTTCTCAGGATGACAAAATGCCTTGAAATTATTGAATACCCAATATCTACTTTATACTTATAGAATTATGTATATGGGTATGTTTGTAGATTTATTTGCACAATTATGGAATCTTTCCAACATACAGAAAGTATAAAGAATAGTATAACAAACACTAGCATACCCATTTCCAAGCATAAAATTTTCCAATTTACCATATGTTCGAGTTTTTAGAGTATTACCTCTCCCTAAAGATGTCTATTCTAAGTTTACTGCTTCATTCTATGTTTCTATACTAATCTATTAATCTAATAATTCTATGCATTCTATGTTAATCATTCTATGCTTCCATATATTTACTTTGTGTGCTGTTTGATTTTTAGCATTTAATGCATTCAAGTCATATTCATATACTTCTATATATTTACATAATTTCGGAAATATGCACTATATATTTCTATATATTCTTATGCACATATACTTACATACTTTTAAATATATAGTCTGTGTACATTACATTTAGAATACATACATTTAATGTTATCAAACATTATACTAATTATAAATATTAATCTACCTTTTGCTTTTTAAAATTTTTGTGCCAGGTTAGAATTTTGTCATTTTTCCATTTGATTCTTAAAATTCTACTTCATTCATTATGTTGTCATGTGATATTCAATCATACGATTCTACAATTTTTTATTCTCCAGCACATAAACATTTTAATTATCTTTTTTCAAGATTTTATTTATTATTTGATAGAGAGAAACACATCTAGAGAGGGAGAACAAGCCGGGGGAGTGAGAGAGAGAGAAGCAGGCTTCCAGCTAATCAGGGAGCCTGATGTGTGGGGCCCATTTCCCAGGAGTCTGGGATCATGACCTGAGCTAAAAGCAGATGCTTAATGACAGAGTCACCTAGGCACCTTAAACATTTTAATTATTAAAAAATTCTTTCTGTTGTGATGGTGCAATAAATGTCATCATGCATGTCATCTATACACATATGAGGAAGATTTTCTAGAGTATATGCTTACAAATGGACCTTTTGAGTCTAAAATGCAGCATCATCCCTTGATGACATAAGGCCAAACGTTCTGCAAATGAACAGAATATGTCTCTATGCATAGCAACAAGGTGCTATGGCTCCACAACTTTGCCATATTTATGAGAATTTTAAATTTTTGCTGATGTGTTACATTTATAAACATACATTTTGGAGTAATAAACGACCTTTCTCTGTTGTTATTGATCAGCTCCTTAAGGATTCATTCTTCTATTTCATTTTCCTGTTCAGTAAATTGTTCTTCATGTCTTATGCCCAATTTTCTTGGGCAGAGACATTAATTAGTGCTTTGATGGCACATTCTATTAGCAAAGTTATAGAGAAATAATCACTGTCATACATTGCTAATGGGAATGCAAAAAATGGGTTCTGTGGAGGCAAATTTGACAATGTCTCATAATATTATATGCATTTCTATCCTAAACTGAGCAATCCCATTTCTAAGAGCCTATTCTAAAGATAAACTGGTAAAACTATAAAAAAAAATGGATCACAATCTGTTTGTTACAGACTATTTGTGTAGCAGACTTTGGAAATAATTCAAACATCCATATGGTTAAATAAATTCCATCAACAGAATGGAATACTGTGAAGCTACAAAAATAATGAGAAATAATTTTATATACTATTACAAAATTATTGTTCAGTTAAAAAAAAGGGTGAAAAAGTAAGTGTATTGCATTTATCTAAGAAAGTTATATATGTACACACAACTCTTCCTTAGATAAATATTTATATTTTTCATATATATGTGTAAACATATATATGTAGAAGCTAGTCTTCTTTGCCTATTTATTTCAGAGATTTAAATTCATAAATGCATTTCAAATAAACACACTAAAATAATTCTTAAAAATTTGAAAGTAACAAAATGCATTTAAAGTATTAATATTAGGGTGCCTGGGTGGCTCAGTTGATTGAGCGACTCCCTTCAGATCCAGGATCAAGCCCCATATCGGGCTCCCTGCTTGGCAGGAACCCTGCTTCTCCCTCTCTTACTCACCCTGCTTATGTTCCCTTTCTCGCTGTGTTTCTCTCTGTCAAATAAATAAATAAAAATCTTTAAAAATAATAAATAAATAAATAAATAGATAAATAAATAAATAAATTTACTACTTATTGAGTTGATGATTTAACCAGAGATGAATTATTTCAAGTACCTATAAATATAATAATTTGATTATATATACCCCTAGTAATATAACCTAAGGTTTTTAAAAAATGGAAAAATTTTAATTATTTTCATTAATTCTGTGGCTGTAATAATTTGATAATAGTAGGTGGAAAGTTTTATATAATTTTGTATAATTAAAGATGGATTGATTATATATTGCTATAAATAATATGCAAGCAAAAAATTACTCATTTACTTAATTGTATAATTGATTATGTTTATGTCAATACTTCATTTTTTGTTATTTAATATCATTCTATGCAAAGAAAAATACTTTTTTGATTTATTTGCTTGAATTTTAACACTTATCTTTATATGTGTAATGCCAATTTAAAATGAAGATATAAAAGCACTTCCCTTATTTGTAGAATCATCAAAATTATATAATTTGTATTTTGTAGTGTGTGCATGCACATGTATTTCATTCTTACTTACCACAGTAGTGGAAATGCTACATAAAAAACGCGACTTTTTTATTTCTGATTTTTTTTTAAGATTTTATTTATTTGACACAGAGAGAGAGACAGTGAGAGAGGGAACACAAGCAGGGGGAGTGAGAGAGGGAGAAGCAGCCTTCCCACTGATGTGGGGCTTGAATTTGGGCCTCTGGTATCATAACCTGAGCCAAAGGCAGATGCTTAATGGCTGAGCCACCCAGGGACTCTATTTTATTTCTTGATAGATGCATAATGCCTTCTCTATCAAAAATTTCTTGTCAGTAGCTTATTATTGAGCAAGCAGGACTAAAAGGAAAAAGAATTATTACTCTGCTTGTCTTTTGTCATCAATTTCAGCATTAAGTATTTGGCTATTATAGAGAAGTAACACAAGTAGAAAGGAATATGACAAAGTTCATTAGTCATGCACATTTGCCAGAATGCCATTGCCTTCTTACTGCATTTTAAGCAAATTCTTGTTCAAATGGAAAGTGTGCCTTCTTGGGGCTGTTGTTTTCCCCACTTACCCAGTCATGTACACAATACACTTAGGTTGTACTCATTTGGAGTCTTGCTGAACTCCCTTCAGAGACCCACCAGATTTCTTGGATCTTGTGAAACCTCAGAACCATCATATGCAAATGGAGAGACAAAGAACAGCAGTGGACTCATATAGGTGTATATCTCCTCTGCTCAAAAGCATATTCTTTTGTCCTATTAGACCTCATTGAGAAAACACAAGTTTAAAGTTAAATTTTTTAAGAAGTTTAAGGCAGTGACAAAGAACATTACCCTAAACACTAAGCTTTTCTGAGCAAAGGACCTTGTGCAACTGCCCTGGTTGGCTGTCCATGGAGACTGCTTGTACACACTTTCATCCCACCTGAGCCCCAGAAATTTTGGTATAAAGTGTGGTTAATGATTATATCTACTGGTAAGAATTAAGTGAAAAACTACTATGAAATTTCTTTTTTTCCCCTCTTTTGGAGAATAAAAAAAGTGGGGAGAGAGGAGGGAGAGAGAGAATCTTTTTTTTTTTTTTTTGAGAGAATCTTAAGTAGGCTCCACACCCAATGTGGAGCCCAACATGGGGCTCAATCTCACAACCCTGAGATCATGACCTGAGTTGAAATCAAGAGTCAGAGGTTAAACCTACAGAGCCACCCAGGTGCCCCTTTTGAGTAAATTTCTTACAAAATACCTAAAAGTGCATTTTATTTTTAGATTCTTTCTATAATCAGAGAAGTGCAACATAAAATAAGGGTTCATGAGAATTAAAAATAGTTAGGCATATTTCAGTGAAGAAAAAGAAATTTTAAGTGGAAGAAAGTATTTTGGCAGAAATTAAAAGTAGACTTCAGTGAAAAGGGACACATTTTAAATAGAAAACAAAGAAAGAATGATCAATGATTCAAGATCAGAAGTTTGGTCCATAAAAATTAGTATGAGATTGGTCTTTGTAATAAAAAATGTCAATTGTCCTTCCAGACATATCACAAGGAATTACAATGACCACTAGAAACATCTAGCCATACTTTATTTTAATAAATCCTGCCCTCTCCTCAATTGCTAAGAAAATGCTTACTAATTTAGGTGTCCAAGGATGGTTAAAAACCACAAAGGAGTGAAGCCATGAAGATATTTAAAATCAGATGAGCCTTACACCGATTTTGTAATGCTGTATTTATACTTGATTTTAAGACTTACTTTGTGAATTAAAATCTTATTTTGTTAACTTTAGTCAACATATTTCGTGAGGGAACAACATTTTATCATAGAAGATCTGAGACCTTGGAACTCTCTGAGATGACATCTAAAATCCTTCCTATTTTAATTTCTGAAATTCTATGACTTTCCTTTTTCTATTAGTGTGACATTTTCATAATCCTTTCAATAGCCTCATCCCAACACTTTCTATGTTTGGGGCATGATTCATTTCAGCAATGTTCTTTTCTAACTGCTGCCATAGGCATTGTACCTTCCTTATTGCATTGTATACAGTTACTGAGCTTCTAAACCTTATTATGTTGAAGTTATCTGTATCTCTGCTCTCAAACAATATCTTCTCATTGTAGATGTCATACAGGTCAAAATATTCAAGTAATATAGGCAATTCTGTAACTGATACCCAAAGGCTGAAGCAAAAGGCAATCATTTCTTAATTATTCTATAGTGATGTGAAAGTGTTCTTAAAGAAAAAGAAAGAAAAGAAAGAAAAAAGGAAAGATTCAGAATTGCAGAAATAAAAATGTCAAATAAATTAGAGGGTTTTTTTTTCAGTTTTTCTCATAAATTATTTTCCTCTTGTTACCACTATTGAAGGGGCATGCAAGTCCTCCTACAATATACTATATTAAGATCTACTCAATCTGGTAGGTAAATTATGCCAAATTTTGCATAATGGTCCATATTATATTGAAATATCACAATTAAAGACCTCTTGCAATGTACATAGAATCATTTATCTTGCCAACATATTGGCGAGAATTAAAAAGAGATTTTTATACAGAAAGATATATACATATAATTTAGTAAGAAACAAAGTTACTTAGGTCTCCATGTGCCCTCTTTTTTTCTGTTTAAGAGACATTCAAATTTTTGAAGAACACCTCTCCCATGCTGCATTTGGCAAACACTGGTTATTTTATATGATCCTGATGTAAGCAAATGGCTTTTAAAAAAATGACACAAATAATTAATGGCAATGAGAAAGAGGCAAGGGACATGCATATTGTAGGATCCAACTTCTGTAAGCCAAGCATTTGACATATACTTTATTTAGTCTTCATGGCAACTCTAATTCACAGGCTTTATTATCCCATTATAGGTGAAGATGGAGGTTCCTAGAGAAGGGATATAATTTAGTCATAGGGCTACTAAATAGAACAACTCTGATTTTGTTCCAAAGCAGATAATGTACTCTTTCTACTGCAAAACATAAAATGAAGTTTTAATTCAATTTTTAATCTAAAAAGTATATTTGGACATGACACAATAATGTTTATTAAAAAGCAATACCTAACGATTAATAGCTCTATAGTACTTACTAACTCCCAGGTAGTATACTCCCTCCCTCCATCTCCTTCTCTTTCTTTCTTTCTTTCTTTCTTTCTTTCTTTCTTTCTTTCTTTCTTTCTTTCTTTCTTTCTTTCTTCTTTTTTCTTCTTTCTTTTTTTCCTTCCCCTCCCTCCCTCCCTTCCTTCCTTCCTTCCTTCCTTCCTTCCTTCCCTCCTTCCTTCCTTCCTTCTTTCCAGAAAGCATGCCAATGTGATGGGAGGAGAGCAAAGGAAGAGAGAGAATCCCAAGTAGGCCCCCACACTCAATGCAGAGCCCATCATAGGCTTGATCTCAGGACCCTAAGATCATGACCTGAGCGAAAATTGGATGCTTAACCAACTGAGCCCCTAATGATTAACCCAGGCACCCCTAATGATTCTAATAAATTGCATTCTATATGATTTAATACAACATGGTGAGGTAAGTACTACAGAAGACAGCTAACGTGACTTGTCCAAAGTCCACAATTCATAAATATTGAAGCTTTTATTTGAAGTCAGATGCTGTGTTTCAAAATTCTAAGCACATACTGGGTCTAGGGAAACTATAAAAAATAATAAAAATACACTATCTGGGCACCTGGGTAGTTCAGTCAATTAATCTCTTGCCTTCGACTTAGGTCATGATCCCAGGATCCTGGGATTAAGCCCTGCATTGGGATCCCTGGTCACTGGGGAGCCTGCTTCTCCGTCTCCCTCTGCCTCTCCCCATACCACTCATGTTCACTCTCCCTCTCACTTCCTAAAATAAATTAAAAAATAAAATATTTTAAAAAATAAATTACCATATTTTGAGTTAAAGAATCAAAATAATTATTCCATAATTTTTAGATTTAATTTAATTTTATTTATTTAACTTAATTAATTTATTTTATTTTAGATTTAATTTTAATTTTAATTTTATGTGCCAAGCATTGTTCAAATACTAGGGATATAGTGCTAAACGATACTATGTTCCATTTTCTCATAGAGCTTACATTTTCCTGAGGTGGAGAGTAAATTTTGAAATCAAATAAATATATATTGAGATAATGATAAAGACTAAGAAAAAATATCACAGGTAAACAGAATAAAAGGGGGTGTGCTAGTGTAGAACTGGTGTCTCCTCTAGTTAATTAGGGTGGATAGGAGATGCTTCACTTCCAAAGGGCCATGGGAGCTGAGTTCTGAATGATGAGGTGTACTCCAGGTAAAAGTTTGGAAGAACCAGTATAGGAAAACTGCTTTAGTAAGGGTCTTCAGTGGATGACCTGGGCTGAAAAATCAAACCAGCCAACTGGCCAATAGACTACATTGAGGGGGTGAAATTTTTTTCTCTATGAAATGAAACAAGAAAGAGTTGCCAAGCTTTTGAAGAAAATCAAAGAATTGGCTTAAGTACCCTGCCCACATCTCCTTAAATATTCTTCAGCTGATTTTCAACTGCCCATTTCTGCACCTCTTTGTCTGGGGCTTTCTCTGAAGCTTTGGAAGAATGAACTACTCTCACACTAGTAGGCAAACATACTGAAAATCCTGAGGCAGCCCTCAGGCAATGACTGCTGTATATAAATACTACAGCTTCCTCACCCTTCTGGTGGGATAACTCTGAGGAGCCATTATCTGGAGTTTCTTTAAGGGAGATTAAGTTTTAATAAGCCACAGAGATCACTGGCTTTATTGGCTGCCTTCCTTCCTTGTTGTACTTTTCCACTCCTATTTTATATATCATTTTACTTCCAAAAAAGATTCTCTCACATGAATCTTTGTCTAGCATCTGCTTCTGGTGAGAACCAAATTAAAGCAATGTTGATTTACTTTCTAAAATGGTTACTTTGGCTGATGTGTGAAGAATGAGCTGAAAACAAGGAAGGAAATGATAGACTATTTCAGTGGTCCAAGTGAAAGATGATTGTGTCTTAAATTAAAAAGTAGAAATGGTGGAAAGTGGATGTATTGAAAATATACCTTGATGGTAGAGCTGACAGAATTGCTGGTACAGTGCTCATGTATGTGGTAGAAGAAAAGATTTGTGAAACACTCTTAAATTTTTGACTTGAGCAACTTTGTTGATGGTGATGTCATGTACTGACATAGGATATTTGGAGGCTAGACAGTCAGCAGAATGAATTATGTTCTATTTGAAAAATGTTAATTGTGAGTAGAGTTAGGTATCCCAAGAGTGATGTCAAATAGACACATTTTTAGTTTGCTGGTGCTGAGGAGGATGAGAGATCGGGGTGGGATATGTTCTAGAAGTCAGCAATGCCTAACCAGTCTTTCACTTCATGGGAATAAATGAGATCCACTAGAAGAGTGTGATAATTAGAGGAGACTTTTGATAACAGAACTGTGGTGCACAAACATTTAAAACTTTGGCTGAAAAGAAAAAGAGAGATAACAGCAAAAGATTGAAAAACATACAGGGAGTTGAGGGACAGTTAGGAAAAAGTGGGGGCTACAAGAAATTTTGAGCAAAATGATCCAGAAAGATTGGAATCCTCAATTGTGTCATGTAGTGTTGACAATTCAAGGAACATTAAAAAAGAAAATTAACCATTGCATTTGGTAAGTCAGGTTATTGGTGACTTAACAAGTGTCATTTTACTGAGCTGGTAAGAACAGAATCTTTTTTTTTTTTTTAAGATTTTATTTATTTATTTGACAGAGAGAAACACAGCAAGAGAGGGAACACAAGCAGCAGGAGTGAGAGAGGGAGAAGCAGACTTCCCTGGCCTCTGGGATCATGACCTGAGCCGAAGGCAGTCGCTTAACCAACTGAGCCACCCAGGCGCCCCAAGAACAGAACCTTTAGTGAAGGGAGCAAAGATAAAATTTGAAGGTGAGGTGACTTATAAATAAATTATA
Source organism: Spilogale gracilis (assembly GCA_004023965.1). Taxonomy (NCBI): domain Eukaryota; kingdom Metazoa; phylum Chordata; class Mammalia; order Carnivora; family Mephitidae; genus Spilogale; species Spilogale gracilis. The sequence goes on along the minus strand of PITA01011307.1, from coordinate 37,469 downwards.
GATAAATGGGAGATTGTTACGAGGGATAAGCTGGAAAATGTGTTAGTATCTGGACATACACAGAATCTTCATCCCAGTCTTTTCCCCCATTTCCAGGGACATTATGTTTGTATGCTGATAGAATGGAATCATCAGAAGAGGTTTAGTGGATTTTCATAGATTGAAGCCCAATATCTCTCTTGTTTAATGAGCACTTCTGATTGAAAAATAAATAATAAGTCATAATTGATGGCATTGTGATAGTATCTGGTGACAGATGGTAGCTACACATGTGGTGAGCATAGCATAATACATTGACTTGTCAAATCACTATGTTGTACACCTGAAACTAATGTAACCATGTGCCAACTACACTTCAATAAAGAAAATAACAAATAATAAATTATGCATGGAGTTAAGTAATCATATTTCATTTAAAAATGGTATCAACCAAATTTAAGTTTGAGACCACAGTGTAGAGCAATAATTTCTCAGTGCTGTCAGTGGTTAATTCCTTCCATGGTCACTAAACTGCTCATGGCAATACTAAAAATACTTTAATTTACAGATAGCACATGTAAGAATATGGCTCACCTTCTGATACAGTACTTTTATTTGGATTCATAGCTTGAGCAATTATCAAAAATCTTTGTCTTTAACTGATATAAATGGTTGGCAGATAATAAATATCATGTCAATAATCTTTGTTTAAATTTCTGGTCTCCATAAATTCAGACTAAAAAAAAAAAAAAGAAATCTTTTCAGAGCGTCTGTCACGTCTGTTGTTTTGAAATTTGATTAGTGAGAACAATACATGTTTTGAGTACCTCAATTTTCTCTAACATTCTCCTCTTTTGTTCATGTTCCTAATATAATTATGGTACCTGTCTAAGATGATTTTTCATGGATGTTGCACTGTTGTACAAGATTTTCTAGTTTTTCCTATTTGTGAGATGAAGGGTTGAAGTGACAAAACAGGTATTCTGATTTTAATTCAATCTTACAAGGTCTAAAAAATTCCCCAAATGGGAATCTTTTATAGTAAACAAAAGCACAACACAGATGGAATTGAATAACAAATAATCATTAAATTTTTTAGTGTTATAAATTCATATATACTAAATGATGCTGCAAAATTAATATTATAATGTAATATTGATTGTTTTTTCTTAAATTACTATTTAAGTTTTATAAGAATATTTTTACTCAAAAAAAGTTATAATGGCCTTTCTAAATTTATTTGGCAAATGCATTCAGTTCTGCTATTTATATTAGCTCACAATCTATTTCATTTTTTACGTAGCTACTTGAAAGCTCTTCATAGTTTCATAGATATGTATATGTATGTGTGTATACTTGTTTAAGTTGCAACTACTTTGCATGTGTCTAGCTCCAGATTAGCTGTCACCCGTGAAAACATGTTGACCCCTTCCTGTGTGTAGGGCATGTTTTCCAGTTTTCCCACATTACAGTTGCTCAACAATATCAAGGTATTTTTGCTTTTGTAAAATGTAATCACAGAACTTTGGTCCTGAGACCTTTTTAAGAATTTCTTTTCTCATTCTACTTGATAGATTCTTTGTTGTCGTTGTTAAGGAAAATAAACAAAAAGCTATAATGTAAATAGTAGCTTAAAAACCCAATGGAAGATGCACCTGGGTGGCTTAGTTTGTTAAGCATCTGCCTTCAGCTCAGACCCTGATCCCAGAGTCTTAGGATCCAGCCCTGCATCTGGCTCTCTGCTCAAGAGAAGTCGGCTTCTCCCTCTCTTTCTGCTCCTCCCTGCTGCTGGAGCTCTCCCTCTCTTTCTGTCAAATCAATAAAATCTTAAAAAAAAAAAAAATTCTAATGGAAGAAAACCTGAATGGAATGATTCACCAACTTCTTCATCCATCTCCCAAGCACAGGCAAGAAGGTAGAAATAAAATTCATAGATATGTGTATATATATATATATATATATATATATATATATATATATTTGTGTGTGTGTGTGTGTGTGTGTGTGTGTGTGTATGTATATAGCACAAGGAATGCATTCTCCCCTAAGTCCTTAAGAGAGAGTGAGGCCCTCCTGACAACTTGATTTCATGCCACTGACACTGATTTCAAACTTTGGGCTTCTAGGACGGTTGAAGAATATTTCTGTTGTTTTAAGTCAAAAAGTTTGTGGGAATTTATTACAGCAACCAAGGAAAGCTATATATATTATGTTCTTATTATGTATCTGGATATATAATATATAAGATATAATTATAGATTATTACATATCTTTACTATATTATATATTCTGATTATATATCTAGATACATATAGAGATACAGATAGAAATATAAAATCAGACTTAATAGATATAAAGATGATATAGAGAAATAGCTCTCCTTTTCTGTCATTATCTAAGTTCATTTCAATTTAATTCCAGCAGAGAAATATTTTAAAAGCTCATGAGAATTTATGGATGAATGTGACCATATCTTTGATTGATTCAGTATATACTCACTGGACTTGTAAAGTTGTTTTATTAAGATGCCAATCTTTTTGAACACTTCAAGCATATACTTTTCAGGTCCTTTGCATTTTTTGTTTCTTTTTAACTTCTCCACTCCAACTGTACTTACTCCATGCATCCTCATGGTTTTCTTGCTTATTGATCTCATAGATATACTCAAATGTCCCCATATTAGTAAGGTCTTCTCAGATCATCATAAAAGCAAAAGCAAAAACAAAAAAAACCATATATTTTTATATAGTCTTTATTACTATGTAAGATAACATCCATTTTACTTGTTTATGTTATTTATTGCCTACTTTGTATAATAAATTCAGCTTCATGAGGTCAGGGATTATGTATGTCTTTTCATTGCTATACCTTGATTACTAACACATAGTAAATACAGAACAAGATATTTGATGAATGAATGAGTGGAAGTAGATGAGGAGGAATTAATGAATCATGAATGAGGACCTATATTTACTTCCTTTGTGATTTTTCTTTTGCTTTAACTGTGTGTATATATTATTTAATTAATTTGCTTTAGAGACTGGTTTTTAAACTTCTCTCATGGGAATAATAACAATAAGTTATGAGCCAAGTTGCAGTTCTATTAATAGGATCAAGGATTAATCATTTATAAAGTAGAATTAACATAGATGCCATGCAGGAAGTCTACCCATTACAGATTATATTGGCATAATTTATAAAGCTCTCACAGTTTCTAAATAAGTTAAAATTTAAAACAATGTTTTGAAATAGCTAATCTATATTTTTCTATATGCTGGGAGAGAAGAAGATATCTTACATATGAGCCTGAAGTCGGACAATATTATAATAATAATGTAGTCTAAATTGTGCATTAATCCCTCTTGTCTAGTTAAACTCCTCGTCTACTCACACGGCCCTCTTTTGTAAACTCATTATATGTTTTCTTGAGCTACCTTCTCTAATTTAATTTTAAGTAATAACCTTAGTGATTTTTTTTATAAAAAGATCATTTTTAAATCTTGTCTTAAGACCTTTCTTCTGCATCCCAATTTCACAATCTCTGCTACTCATATCTACTTACATGTACAAAGCTCTTCTCTAATTATGACAAAACTGTCTTTGTTATCTCCAAAGAGCTATTTATCATCTTATATGGAATGTCAACATTTGTTCCCTTCCACCCTTTGCGTTGTTCATGGTATCATTACCATCATCATTATTATCATGATTATCTTACACATTGCACCTCTGGCTTAGCAACTGGGCCACCTAAATAAACTAAGAACTTCCTATGGAATCTTTTAGGTTGTGAAATTTGATATGTTTTCAAATGGCCAGTACGTTATTCTTCTTGATTTCTTACTGAGATGAACACAAAAGTAAAAATATATTTTCAAAGTATATTTGTTGGTTTAAATAATTTCACAAACTATATTATTATTTTCCCAACAATAGTGGGAATTATTTAGTTAAAACATATATGGCATTGTAGAAAGAATGAAGCATGCCCGAATTCTCAATTCATCACTACTTACTAGTATGATCTTGAAGAATTTGAATATATTATCACTTCATTTCCTCATTTATTATAAAGGGAAATACAATAAAGTCTATTACATATATTTTACTATACTATTTCAAGCTGAAGTAAACATTCTATAGAAGAGTACTTTGAAAATTACAAAATCATATTAAAATGCAAGAGCACTTTTAGACAAAACAGATATTTATAAAGCTGTCTTACTGATTTTAAAACATAAGAATAAAAAGATTTAGCTGGAAATAAAAAATCCAGATCTCATATCATAAAGCTTTAGAATTATGTTACCCTAATTATAACACAGATACTTAGAAATTATTCAAATATTATACTGTTTCTAAGATAGTAGGAAAAGAACTGAACATCTCAAACTTTTGGTTTTTGTTTTTAGTTTTTGGCGTTTTTTTATATAAATGTGTATTAAACAATGTGGCATAAGTGCAACTCTAGATAACTTAATGGAAGAGAACTGCATTCTTTGAAAGTCATATAGACACATAAATGCATATATAAATTTGTTACTGGAAGCAACAACAAATATTATCTATACTTAACACTATAGACAAAGAAAAAAAACCATAAATAGATTATGGACTTATATGGCCAAAGAACAAGCTCAAAACTTTAAAAATACAGAGATAAATTTATTTTGGATAAAGAGAAATTTATTAGGTTAGGAAAAAAAATGTTAACTGTATGAAAAGACACCTGAAATTAAAAAAAAAGTCAAGCCAAAAAGAAGATATTGTAAAACATATAACTATCCAAAGATTGGTGTGGGGGTGCCTTGGTGGCTCAGATGGTTAAGTGACTGCCTTTGGCTCAGGTCATGATCCCAGAGTCCCAGGATGGAGTCCCACATTGGGATCCCTGCTCAGTGGGAAGCCTGCTTCTCCTTCTCTCACTCCCCTTGCATATGTTCCCTCTCTAGCTGTGTTTCTTTCTGTCAAATAAATAAAATATTTTTTGAAAAGATTGGTGTGAAGAATATATATAGAATCCCTACAATCAATAGGTAAAAGAGAAACAGTTCAGGAAAAATATAGGCAAAGCTTAAGTATATCATGGTAAAGGAAATTAAAAAGACTTACAATATATTCAGAGGTGCTGAACTGTTTTATTAACTTAAGAAATGCAAGTAAAGAACAAAAAGTGGAACCATGTAACATATAATTAACATTGGAGAGAGGTGAAAAAATGAATATAGTCACCGCACATTTTATTATAATGTAAATTGTTACAATTACAAAAAAAATGATAAATATTATGAAGCTGAGCATCACTTTCTCAATGACTCAGCACTGATATCCTCAGCAAGACACATACATAAGTTCATTTATACAGTTTCTTATAGTAGCACAGTGAAACAAAACAAATGCCCCATGAAGAGGGAAAGGAACAAATAAACTATTATATATTCATACCATGGAATATTAGATGGTTATAAAAATGAGCTAGAGCCATATGCATCAGCATATGTACAAGTATAAATCTTAGTAACATAGCGTTGAGTGAAAAATGCAAGTCCCAGTAAACTATGTAAAATATGATGGAATATTTAATTCTAAAATTAGGAATGGATTATGAATATTTCCATAGTATTCAACATTAATAAATCAATGAAAATCATAGAGCAGAGCACATGAAACAATAAATGTTGTATCTTTAACCAAGGACTGTGATTAATTCAATTCTACTTGCATAAAAAATATAGAAGTAGGGAGTGATAACTAAATTTGAAGTATTAAGAATCTGCAGAATTACATAACTCTACTAGGTACCAGAATTAAATAAACCTCCATTTCCTATCATTAATAAAGGAATGACCATGTCATCTATTTCACTAGGGTGTTGTGAAAATTAAATAAAATATGTAAATAATATAGTTAAGTAAAATAATATTTACTAAAATAATATAAAACTAAGATAATAATTGGATTAACTAATAATAAAACATAGTTAACTCTGGCTGTGTTTTTTTGGAGCCTTAGACCTCTGCTTTTCACTTGTTTTATTTTATTTTATTTTTAAATCCTGTTTTAAAGACCTCTTTTGATGATTGCATCCAGCTCAGAAATTCAGCTAAAATTTCTCCAAGGGCAAACTATAAAGACAAAATTTCTGTATTTTAACCTCCATGCTAAAGTTTATGGATTCATTTTTCATAGATTCACACGTGGAATAAGTGGATATATAACAGATAACACTGTGGAGGCAAGGTGGGGCAGTAGAAAGAGTCCTAGCTTTAAAATCAGACAAAGTTGAATTTCAAATAATATTTATTTGTAATGACATTCGAACATTCATTTTGCCATGTTGTTTTTTGTCAATTCACTGATTATTAAATTGGAATTCATCTTTGCTGACCATTGTTAGAATAATGACCCCAGGGCGCCTGGGTGGCTCAGTGGGTTAAAGCCTCTGCCTTCAGCTCAGGTCATGATCTCAGGGTCCTGGGATCTAGCCCCACATCAGGCTCTCTGCTCCCTCGGCAGGAAGCCTGCTTCCTCCTCTCTCTCTGCCTGCCTTTCTGCCTACTTCTGATCTCTCTCTCTGTCAAATAAATAAATAAAATACTAAAAAGAAGAAGAAGAAGAAGAAGAAGAAGAAGAAGAAGAAGAAGAAGAAGAAGAAGAAGAAGAAGAAGAGGAAGAAGAAGAAGAAGAAGGAGGACCTCAGAAATTATTGGTTCCCAGTTGTCACAAAGCTCCTAACTCCCTTTTCTGATTGTTGTGGCTGAAAGCCAGTATTTGGGACACAAGGCTAGAAACTTTGAGTAACTACCTTAACTCAGTCTCTCCCATCTTATTCTGTACATATTTTAAATTCACCTTTAAGATGCAGAGAGAAATTTGAACCGTGGAACAAGAAATGGCCTTAACTGGATGTAAATCTTGATTAAAACACATCAACTCTCAATAACAGTAATGATACCTCATGTGTACCATTTGCTTAAAATTCTCCAGGCATGGTCCCATGCATTTCTTTGTATATTTCAATTAATCCTCATAACAAATAAAAAAGATTTATAGTGGTAGGATGCATTTTTGTATAGATGAGGAAACTCAGACATAAAATATTATAGACTGAATTGTGTTTTCCCCTCCAAGTTCATATATTAAAGTCCTAATCCCCAATATCTCAGAATGTGACTATTTTTAGAGGTGGGGTCTTTAACGAGGCAATTAAAGTTAGGTTAGGTCTTTATCTAATATGACTGGTGTTCATATAAAAAAGGGAGATTGGGACACAGACACACACACAGATGCACACACGCATATCAACTCACTGGAACAAGAAGTCGATCCCCAGGCCAAGGAGAGACAACTTAAGAAAAGATCTCAGATTTCTAGCTTCCACAATTGTGCAGAAATAAATTTCTGTTAGTGCTTTGGTATGGCCACTCTAGCAAATTCTTGCAGGAAGTTTCCCAAGTTCATCCAGCTAGTAAATGGTGAAAGTGGAACATGAATCAGGATATTAATTCAAGCCAGCATTGTGGGAAACTCTGTAAAACTGCTGAGAAAAGAGGATGATCCCAAGAAGACGGTCTGAAATTGGAGCCTTGTGGAGGCTGCAGAAGACACATTCCTTCTCATAGTCTTACACCATCAACACATTCATTTAGTTACCATTTTTTCTATAATGAACAATTTGCTTAAATATTTTGCATGCCTCAAATTATCTTTCTTGCTTTCTTTTCTTCTTTTCTTCCTCTACTTGTCTCCTTCCTTCCTGTTTAAATGTCCTAGGGCTTCCGTAACAAAATATCACAGACTTTGTAGTTTAAAAGAACAGAAATATGTCCTCTCACAGTTGCAAAGGCTATACATTTGAAATCAAACTGTAGACAGAGTAGTGCTCTTTCTAAGGGGCCTGGGGGAAGATCTTCCTTTGCCTCTTCCTAGCTTCTGATAGTTGAGGTCAAGCCTTGTCATTTCTTGTTTTGTGGCAGCAGAATTTCAGTCTGCCCTCCATCTCCCTATGACTGCCTTCTCTCAGTCATGTTTCTGCACCAAAAATTCAGTCTTTTTATAAGGAACAACACCAGACATTGGATTTAGGGCCTACTCTTTTGACAGTAGGATTTTTTCCTGATTTAATTTCAGCCACAAAGACCCTATTTCCAAATAAGTTCACGTTCATGGGTACTGGAGGTCAGGATATGAACATGTCTTTTCCAGGGCATAATTTAACCAGGATATCCCTATTGACTAACTTTTAGCCAAAGAACTAGATGGATCAAAATTGAAGTCACACTCAATCCAAACAGACCAAAACCTTTATAATTGGTATGGCCTATTTTTAAACTTTTATTTTTTAATATCACATGCCACGATTAACTGTATTTGGTTTCCTCTATGAATCCAGGTACAGAACGATATCCCAGTAGATAGTTAATAAATTACTAATTAATGGAAACAAGAAAAATTTCCAAATTTTGTTTTGTTTTTTTGATAGTGGGATACTTACATAGTGCATCTTCTTCATTCACTATTGAGGTTAGAAATATGATTACAACCCATAGAGAAAAGGAGACTAGGAACCAAACAGTGACTGGCAAAATTTATTACCTTAGCTATATTAAGCTTCTTGAAAACTAGTGCCATATTTTATGTTTCTATGGGGCCTATTTTATGTCCCCCTGATATCTTGCAAACTCTTATTATAAAGGATCAAGGATAGAATAGTTGCTCCTTCTAAGTTTATATAAGGCTTCTCCTTGTCTGTCTTCATGCACTCATTTCATGAATATTGATTGATTGCCCATATGTGCCAAACACAATGGAATGAAGATAAAAAAATGAACATGAAAAACCTGTACCTTGGACTTTCTGATCATTTTCACATTTGTTAGGTATTTTTGAATTAAAAAGATAATGTCTTCCATATTATTGCATCCTTTTACTTATTTTATGGATGTTGCATTATTCATGCCCTATCCGCAAATAAAACAAGAATCAATAAAATAGAAAATCCTTGAAGACAGACTTCCTTGGCTATTTCATGAATATCCCTTGAAGATCCTGTGAAGTGCAATGTGTTGTGATAAAATGTATGTGCACAACAACACTGTGAAACAACAGAGAGTAAGAAAGAATATTAATTTGTAAACTTAGAGATAAGCTTAGAAATAAAAGCTTTTATGTTGCAGAGATTAGAAGTTGATATTGTGGTTTTCTTTAGCTGAGTCTAAATAATTGCATTATATTTGATAATATCACACATGTCACCACTCCCCATCCCTCAATGTACACAATTGCCAAAAGACAGATCAACAGTACCTTGATCAGTAGTGTAGGTTCACTATGCATTTAGGGTAGTAATTAAGGATGTGAAAGACACATCAATGTTTTTGCCATATGAAAACCAAATGGAATGCTACTCAGAGAATTTAGACTGTTATTGCTTTGTTCTGGAAGGAAAATGTACAGATTTTATTTCAGCTCAGCTAAAAACTTGCATTATGCCTAAGAAAGTAGAACATTGCCACAGCCTTTTATGTTACCTTGGAAAAGGTTATTTCAACATTATCGTTAATTTATTAGTACAAAACTGGCTAATTTCCCCAAGGTTCTTAAAATTTGAGAGCACATCTTTGAGGCTTCTGAAGTGCAATTATTGGAAAATGAATAAAAAGCTTAAATTGGAATAAATGTAATAATCTTTGTTTGACTTCTCCTAATATCACGATCAATCCAAAGAGAGTAGTTTTACCCTGTGTAGAGTTTTAAATGAAAATATGCCTTAGTGTTTCAGTATATGTGTGTGTATTTGTATGTATAATTTATTTAAAAACCCATAAATATATTTATGAATAGATTAATCACATCTTAATAAAAAGGAAAACAATTATAATCTAAAATTCCTAAAATCATTGATACATCACACCAGGTTTTGGAGGGTACACAAAGTCCAAATACAATTTTAGACAATTCTCTATTTCTATGACTTTGGCCTCATGGTCCATGTAATCTCTAAACTTGATAGACATGGCTGGATTGTAAGGAAGCTTTGAAGACTCTTTGGTCTCTAAAATGCAAATGTCATCTATGTAATATGTCCCAGAGGAACATTGCATTTATGAAGCTTGGCTAGAAGTCACATGTGAGATTTTGTGTCTTTCTCATGTGCTCAAGGAAAGGGGGAGAGTTTGAAGTTTGGGGAATGAATGTCTGGAAAACGGAAGCAGTTGAGTGAGTAAAATCCAAATGCTCTTTTTTGGTGGGAAAGTTGTGTACACCCAGTCTTATCTAACATCTCCCCTTAACTCACACAGTAAACCAGAGCTGGCCTAACCAGTCTGCTTACCATTGCTTGTTTTCCTCCTTTTCTCTGACTCACACCATGGACATTGTTTAGGTTCCCAAGGACAAGAGGCATCTCCCAAATAGATATTCTTTTAGGGTATGTGATATCATGCACTGTCTAAAATGTATGTTCTGTGGTGTCTCAGTGGTTCAGTCATTAAGCATCTGCCTTTGGCTCAGGTCAGGATCCCAGGGTCCTGGGATTGAACACCACATCAGGCTCCCTGCTCTGTAGGAAGCCTGCTTCTCCCTCTCCCACTCCCCCTGCTGCGTTCCCTCTCTTGCTGTGTCTCTCTCTGTCAAATAAACAAATAAATAAATACAATCCTAAAAAAATAAAATAAATAAAATGTAAGTTTTTAAGCATTGTAATATTCCTTAGCTTATTTCAGAATGAATCCTCTTTGGAGGCTTAGGAGTGAATCTTTTGAACCCAAAACGCTTAGGATGTACCACTGGCAAAATACGTCTTAATAAAAGGCAAGACCAAAGTTAAAGACAGCTTCTTAGGTACACTTAGGTATATCTGAAAAACTCAGTATTTTTATTTCTTTACATGAATATTGACTCACCCTACTGAACTCTGTTGCATGTAGGTCATTCTATGAAAAATGATGTCATCCTTTATCATTGCTTAACTAGGAAGCTTGGAGAAGTTTTCCATGCTCACTCTCTTCAGACTGAAGGTAAAATAGTCTTAACATTAAAGAAAGTGCCATCATATAAATTTTTATTTAAATGTATTTTTAGTCAGTAGGCTTAATCTAATTTAAAATTCTAGAATTTATAACTTGAATATACAGATTATTTTTAATAAGAAAGAAAATCAAGTTTAGTATCATATATCCAAACATTTACTTTAAGAAATTAATGAGAAATTTTATAAGGGAAGACATTTCATTGCTAATAATTTCTTAGCTAAAGAAAAATTCAGCTATATTCTTCTGCTGTTCACTTTAGATATTCAATTTTCCTAAATTTGGCATCTACAAAAATGACCTGAACTATAAGAGGTTATGCACAATAGAATTATCAAAATGCTTGGAAATTAAGAATTTTAAAATCAAGCTAATGTTTTTCTGGACAGTGTTTCTACAAATATGTTGACCTGTAATATTAAAGAATACCAAACATCATAAATATTCTTCTGTAAATCTAGGTTAAAGATGAGGTCTTAAAGTCATACCTTTTTGATGCATTGTTGTTCTATTAAATTCAAAAATAAACATCTTGAACTACAGAAAAAGAACAGGTTTATAGTGAAATTACCCATTTTGGTGAAAAACAGCTCAACTAAATAATAAACCTAACTAATATAAGGCTTTATTCCAATTTAGAGCCAATTGATAAAATAATTATCAGAAGTAGCTGTTTCACAGAATTGCTTTTACCCTCCCCAAATCATTATTCTTCTCCTGAAACATTTTTTATGTACTAAGCTCAACATACCAACATTTTCTGCCTCAACATTGTGAATGTTATGTATTAACTTTGTATTTCTGAAGTCTATTTTATTTTCTCTTTATCATCTTTATTCTTCAGTCCCTCTATTCCTGGAAAACTCAACTAGACTATTTAGAATCAGTACTAAATAAGTATTTGATTTGATCTAATTTTCTCTGACCTAAGAAATAACAGCTGTTCTTTAACTGCTGGTAGTTGACCTCAAAATAATAATTTTTATTCATCAGAGGTTTTAAAAACAATGAAAAACAAACTACTAAAATCATCCATTCACATGCATTTTGAGAATTCTTGATGAATACAGCTAAAAGTGAATGAATGCACAAGTCCTTCAAATTTTTAAACTTCTTCTATTGCATTCTGTACTTGCTTAATTACCTTTGGATAATGAAAATTGTATTCTTGATAAATCCAGGAAAAAAGTAGTAATTCTTCCTCTCATGAAGTTTACATCTACAGACCTACCTTATGTTATTGTATTTTACTTTATTGTTTTGCAGATACTGTTTGTTTGGTTGGTTTGGTTTGGTTTTCCAAACAAATCTATGGGCTCCATTTTTTCAACATCATCTACTCATTTTGTCTCTTTTGGTAATTCTCATATTTCAAACTTTTTTATTATTATTATATTTGTTATGGTGATCTGTGAACATTGATCTTTGATATTCCTATTGTAGTTGTTTTGGAATGCCAGGAGCTGGACCCACAGAAGATGGCAAATTTAATTGATAAATTTGTGTGTTGACTGCTCTATCAAGTGGCCATTCTTCTGCCTCTCCCCTTCCTTAGGCTTCTCTCTTCCCTAAGACACAGATATGTTGCAATTACACAAATTATTAACCCTGCAATGGCCTCTAAGTATTCAAACAGAAAGAAGAGTTGCATGTTTAAATAAAATGCTAGAAGTGATTAAGCTTAGTGGGGAAGGCATGTCAGAAGCCAAGATAGGCCAAAATCTAGGCCTCTTCTACCAGTTAGCCAAGTTGTAAAGGCAGAGGAAAAGTTATTGAGGGAACTCCAGTGAATACATAAATGATAAGAAAATGAAAAAAGCCTCACTGTTGATATGGAGAAAGTTTTAGTGGTCTGGATAGAAGATCAAACCAGCTCCAGTATTCCCTTAAGCCAGAACCTAATCCAGAGCAAGGCCTTAGCGCTCTTCTATTCTATGAAGGCTAAGAGAGGTAAGGAAGCTGCAGGAGAAAAGTTTGAAGATTAGCAAAGTTTGGTTCATGAGGTTTAAAGAAAGAGGGCTTCTCCACATCATAGAAGTGCAAGCTGAGGCAGCAAATGCTGAGGGAAAAGCTGCAGCAAATTATCCAGAAGATCCAGCTAAGATAATTCAAGAAGGTGGCTACACTCAACAACAGATTTTCAGTGTAGATGCAACAGTCTTATTCTGGAAGAAAATGCCATTCAGGACTTTCTTAGCTGAAGAGTAGAAGTCAACCTTCAAAGCTTCAAAGGACAGACATGTTACAAGAGAGTCATCTCCCATAAGGGGCTAATGCAGTTGGTGACTTTAGTTTGAAGTCAATGTTCACTTACCATTCCAAAAATTCCAGGGCCCTTAAGAATTATGCTCAATCTACTCTGCCTATGCTCTATAAATGGAAAACAAAGCCTGGATGATAGCACATCTGTTGACAACATGTTTTACTAAATATTTTAAAACCATTATTGAGGACTACTGCTTAGGGGGGAAAATGCCTTTCAAAATATTACTGTTTACTGACAGAGCACCTGGTCACCTGGGAACTCTGATGAAGTTGTACCATGAGACCATTTTTTTTTTTTTATCTCTACCAACATACATCTACTCTGCAGTTCATAGACTAAGGAATAACAGCTTTCAAGTCTTATTTAATAAATACATTTCTGAAGGCTATAGCTGACATAGGTAGTGATTTTCTGAAGGATCTGGGCAAAGTCAATTGGAAGCCTTCTGGAAAGGATTCACCATTCTAGATGCCATTAAGAATATTTGTGATTCATGTGAAAAAGTCAAAATACTAACAATAACAGGACTTTGGAAGAAGTGGATTCCAATCTTCATGGATGACTTGGAGTTGTTCAAGACTTCAGTGGAGGAAGTAACTGCAGATGTGGTGGAAACAGGAGAACTAGAAGTGGACCTGAAGGGTGACTGAATGGCTGATATCTCACCATCAAATTTCTATGGGTGAAGAGTTGCTTCTTATGGATGAACAAAGAAAGAGGTTTCTTGAGATGGAATCCACTCCTGGTGTAGGAGCTGTGAAGACTTTTGACATGAGAAAAAGGATATATAATATCATATGAACTTAGTTGGTAAAGCAGCAGCAGGGTTTGAGAGGATTGACTTCCAAATTTGAAAGTTCAAGCTTCAAAGGAAAAGGCTATCAAACAACCTTTCATGCTACAGAGAAATTGTGTGTGAAAGGAAGAGTCAAATGATGCAACAAACTTCATCATTTTCTTGTTTTAGAAAATTGTATAGCCACCCCGATCCTGATCAGTCAGAATCCATCAACATGGAAACAAGACCCTCAATCAGTAAAAAGATTACAACTCCTGAAAGTTCAGATGATTAGACTTTTTTAGCAATAAAGTATTTTCTAACTAAGGGACATACATTGTTATTTTAGACATATGTGATTGCACACTTAACAGATGACTGTATGGTGTAAACATAACTTTTATATGTGCTGGGAAACCAACAAATTCATTTGACTTGTTTTACTGCAATATTCGCTTTATTGCTATGGTCTGGAACTGACACCCCAATATCTCTGAGGCATGCCTGCATTTATAAATTGCAAACAAAACAAAATATTTGCAAATCTACTCTGCTTGTGTTGAACACAAGTGGAATAAATGGATTGAAGTACTCATTCATTCATGTACTCTTTCATTTTTCTTTTCTTTGTAAATTCTCCCTTCAAAATTTTTATGCTTTTTACATGCTAAATTCTTTCATTATGAAGAAAAACAAAAACACAGAGACTGCATTTAGGAGCTTGAAGTATAAGGTGCACATGCTAGCACATAATTGCTATATATCAAGTGTTTCATTCTTTCATTCATTACATGTTTATTGAACCCCTTCTGTGGACCTGTCTCTATGCCAGGGGTTAGAAATACAATGGTATAAAAAACTCTCCTAGTCCTGCCTTCATGGATTTTTACATCTTGAGAGGTTGTGAGACTCAAGGAGGCATCTGGTTGTAAAAAGCATACAAATAAACAACAATTTTTAAACTGTGGGAAGTATTATGAAGCATAGATAAATTGTGTATAAGAATAAGATATAACAGAATTTAGACTAAGGGTGAAGTTGTCCCAAAAGAACTGACTTCAGTTAAAAACTGAAGGTTTTATAACAAGCAAAGGCAAGTGATGAGCTAATGAAAAATAATGGTAGTAGAGAGCTGGTTAGAGTCATATTCTTGATATGCTAATAAGTGAAAATAAGGGTTTTATGTGGAAAAATCTAAATATGTGACCACTACTCATTTTATTCAAATAGTCTTTCCTTTTAGGGTCTTCTGATTTTTTAAGCAAGCTGGCCTTCATTTTCACTTCACATGCTCATTTAACATGTTGAATATTTAGTGCCCACTGTAATTATTAATATGGATAAATTGAATCAATTAACAAAATATTTCTCGAATTTACTTAGTAGTAATCCCATAAAAATTTAACAGACTTCTCCAAATAATCATTACAAATAAAAGGCTGTGTACTATTCACGAAAGATTATGTACTGTTTACAAAGATGCTACTAAATTTTCTCAGATTGCTCATGGCTGTTACTTAAAACTCATGGCAATGATAAGCTATCTAGTGAAAAAGAAAAAAAAAAGAAGAAGAAAGGAGGGAAGAGCAAGAAAATTAGTGTGTGGAAAGACCTGGTCCTACTAAATTCCTATAATCTGACCCCAGAGAATGTGCTCTCATGGAGAACACCGAATACAATTGGACAGTGATCTAGTAAAAAGTGTCAATAGAGAATTTACAGTAAATCGCTCACTGTTCTCTTGCTTTTAACTGGGATTTATAGAACCGTCCTGTGGAATAGTAGTATTTCTCAAACTGCAGACAGACAGAGAGAGAGACGGGGAGGGAGGAGAGAGAGAATTTACATTTTCAAATAACTGTGAGCTAAAAAGTTAGTTACTTTGTAGAATTCTTAATTTTTAGACCTAGGATGTATAATTTCCCTAATTACTTTAACCTACAAGTATTGATTTTTTTAATGAACAACTTTAAACATCTTCAGAAATATTTCGAAGAACACACAGTTTGAGAAAAACTGGTTTCAATGATTTCTTCTTATGGTATAGCTGTCTTCTGCAAAGGGTCTGTCCAAAACTCTAAAGAAAACACACTCTGTGCATTAATGCTATTCACCAAATATTTCCTACTCTTCACTTCCCAGAAACATAGTAGTATTGTACTTTCTGCACCTTGTTGTAGCATTGATAGAATGAAACATCATACAAGTATTTATTAATAAAAATGATAGTTTTCAAATTCCAACTTGAAGAATTCAATTGGCACTTTGAGACCTCACAAAGATTTTTTTTTTCTCCTTCTACCATGTTGGCCAGCAACATTTGAGATGACAAATCTCAGTTGACCTGAGTCCCTAAGTGACTGTGATAAGCAAAGCCTCTCTCATGTTTAGTGATGAATGTAAGACAGGTGCAAAACATAACTTTCCTTCTTTTAGCTCACTGAGATACAGACATTGTTTTACTGCAGCATAATCTAGTTTGTCCAATTAATAGAGAATGCAAAGTGAAATGCTAAATACCAATACTTTCAATTTTAAATGTAACAGTTGGTTACAAACTAAGAAAGAATTGCAGAATATTGGTGTTCCATTTTTTTTTCTGTCTTTGAAACATCAAAATCTACCATTAAAATTTTATGATATTTTCCCACCAGAAGAATTGTGATATATCTATCCACTGATCATATGGCATTCAGTCAATGGTCATTGATTGAGTATAACTTTATGCCAAGATTACCAATTAACTTAGATGAGCATGTTCTTTAAACTCTAAACTGAAAATTATCCTTAAGAAATCATTCGTTAAGAACAGAGCATTTAAGTCAGACCTATGTGTGATGGCTTTTGGCTCTCCCTCTTGACTATATGACTACATACTGTCTGCATTACTTGACTTTCTAATCCAGAAATAGGGAAAAATAATACCTAGCTTATAGTGTACTTTATATATTAAATAAAATAATAGGGCTCTTAGCATAACACTCGTAAAGAGTATCATTTTCATGGGAATAACTTGATAATAATAGGATTATTTAGAAGTGGAACATATGTGCAATGAGAACCATATTTTATTAATTTTTTAATATTATATTTTACTCTATAATATGTATCTTTTAGGAGATTTTAGTCTCCTCACCCACGTCTGAGGAATTATTA
The DNA here is from genome assembly GCA_004023965.1 of Spilogale gracilis. Taxonomy (NCBI): domain Eukaryota; kingdom Metazoa; phylum Chordata; class Mammalia; order Carnivora; family Mephitidae; genus Spilogale; species Spilogale gracilis. The sequence goes on along the minus strand of PITA01011307.1, from coordinate 20,260 downwards.
TATCATATATATAATGATAAAAGAAAAGATTGATGTGTACTTTTATAAATTATTCTAATAGTAATCTATTATAACTGATAGTGTTTTAATTTTTAATTTATTATTGATGAGAAAGGTCCTTTTTCTATCATACTGATGTAGACTTCTACAGAAAAAAATTGCATCAACACCAAAATATTGTGTCCTTTTATGAAGATGGCAGACAAGTGTTTTACAGACTAGTTTGTCATCATTATGAAAACTATATTAGCCTTCTGCAAAGAAGCAGAACCAATAAGATGAGTGTGTGTGTGTGTGTGTGTGTGTGTGTGTGTGTGTGTGTGTGCTTAGGGAGAGAGAAAGAGAGAGATTGATGTTAAGGAATTGACTCACATAACTGTAAGATCTGGCAAGTTCAAAATGTGCAGAGCAGGGTGGCAGGCTGGAGATGTGGGGAAGTGGTAATGTTGCAGTCTTGAGTTCTAAATCAGTCTGGACAGAATCCTTTATTCCTCGGGGGATGCTCAATTTTGTCTCTTAAGGCCATCAACTGGTCAGATAAGTCCCACCCACATTATAGTGGTAAATCTGCTGTACTCAAAGTCTACTTGCCTAAATATTAATCACATCTAAAAAAATCCCTTCACAGCACTATCTAGAATGGTGTTTGACCAAATATCTGGACATGAGAACCTACGCAAGATGACACATAAAATTATTGTTAAGAACTAATGATCTCATGTCAGTTTGAGTTCACAAAGCAACTCTATTTTCTAGTAATATATTAACTTTCAATAAATCACAATGACAGATAAAACCTCATCCTTGAAGCCAACTAGACATAGTATGCTTTTTTTGAACACTTGAGATCATGATTTTTTTTAATTGCTACCAATTTTTTTCAGTTTTTATTATTATTATGTTTGATTAGCCAGAATACAGCTCAAGAGTTTAAAAACTATTTATAGTTTGGGAATTGCAAGTAGCAAAGCATTTTTTAACCAATTAAATATGGGCCATTATCTATGGCACATAGAGGTGTTTCACAAAGAACTTTCCTATACAAATATATTTTTACACAATATTATGGGTAAAAATAGAAAACAGTTTCTGCTTTGTTGAAAAATCTAAAGATGTTTTGCAAAGAGAACTAAAAATACAAAGAAATATAAAACTATGGAAATTCTTCTTTAAGCCTTACACTACACCTCTAAGATAACACATTTTACATGGAATGGCCTTGATTTATTTGTTTATATGCTTGTCTCTTCTGTTAAAATATTAGCTCTTTGACACTAGGGATGATATATTGGCTTTTTTTTTTTTGTATCCTTGGTACTCATCATGTAGCTCTTAACAAATATATATTGAATCAAATCCATATTTTGATGTTTGAAATGCTTTCACATAGTTAATATTTGCCCCAGCCATATTGCATTAGTTTCTATTATTATTAATAACACATGAACATAATTTTAATGGCTTAAAACAACACAAATGTATTATCTTGTATTTCTGTGAGTTTGAGCAGACCTTTAATCCTAATCATTAGTATTAAATCTGTCTAATCCACTAAACCACCATTTTGTGCCCTAAAATAATAATTAGAGGAGACCTTCTGGATTTAACATTGAGAATAGAGTCTTCAAGTAAACACAAAGCCTATTGTGGCTTTTGAGGTTAAGTTTATGTGTTTTTTTATAAATAATAAATAAATTGATATATGCAAAGTGTATATGCATTCAAAATAAAGGTGAACCATAACTAGAAAGAAAAGCTGGGGAGCTGGAAACATATATGCTAACAAGCTCCATTATTTATTTATTTCCTTCTTCACAGTTGGGCCACAAACCTCAAGACCTAAAGGAAAATTGATGTCAAACAATGAACTGTTTGCAGAGTATAAACACAGATAGATTCCTATGCACTGGACTAACAGTATAAGACTAGGTGGAAAAATAAGCAGTACAGCCTATGGAATAGATAGAGGATTTGTATAGATCAGCAATAGCTTCCTTATGGTTTCAGCAGTCACTTTATGGCATTTCTTACTTCATGATGAGAGTTGGCATAGCTACACACCTTAATAAATTTATATCAAAGGAAGACATACATTTTCAGAGATAGAGATACAATTTCTTGACATACTCTAAAGCCTCCAGATTACATTTTGGACATAAAATACAAGATCTAATAGCTGTGTTTTGCAGTTAGTATGTGGTTTGTTGCAGTTGCCATTAAAAGGAGGGGAAAACATCATAAGTATACTAACAATGCCTTATCCAGCGAGGTACTTTAAGAACTACACAAAACAAAAACTCTTGAATTATTCATTTTAAATTGTGGTAATTTCAGTAGAAGCAGCTCAGTGTCTATCCACAGCACAACCCCAAAACAGTAACACACACACAGAAGTCATATTTCTCTATGTGAAGAAAGAATGCAGCCTTAATGGAATAAAACCCATCTGAAACTGTAATGTTAAACATTGTAAATGCTAACTTTACATTAAATAAAATTATAACTATATTGTAATGATAATACCAGTCATTTCACTTTTCCCAAGTAAGCCCAGTGAATGTATTGCAAAACCAATTAAAAATCAATTTTGTTTTGTTTTATTTTGATTTTTCATTTTTTTCTTAGCTTAAAAGATTGAAATGTAAAAATTTAAAACTCTACACTTACCCTTGATTATGCACATTAATGAAAGATCAAAACATTGGTATTTGAAAACAATAGATAATCCCCAAAACATTTGCATTTATGATTGAAGTGTGGTCTTATATACAACTGTATAAACACTAATGACTCTGTTCACATGACAACAAATCAACTGGTTAAACAGTGAACAAGTAGCCAAGGCTTACTTTGTTCATAGGATGCCAAATGTTTGATATCTTGTCTGTAAATAATATGGAAAATTACATTGTTAATTTAAACCAGTAGATATTTTAGACAAAGAATATACCAGAATATTCTAGACAAAGTCACAGGCACATGAAAATATTCCCATATGGAGCTGCTCTGTGTCTGGCTTCTATAGCCATCAGAATCAGCCTTAAGATGATAGTTGTGGTAGAGTAAAAGTTGAGAACTCTGCATGAAACAAATCATCATTTCCCAGTGAAGCAGATATGGGTGTTGTGTGTGTATGTGTGTTTTGTATGTATGTGCACAAAAATATTCATAGGTAAACATCATGGTGGTTGCTATCTTTATTATTATTTTGCTTTAATCTGAGAGTGGTAGTACACACACACACACACACACACACACACACAGGAGGTATCTGAATGAAAGGAACACAAGGGTTTGGGAATTAGGATAGCTGGGCTTTAGTTCCATCTGAAGATGGCCTTTCATGTTATTGGGCAAATCACTTAACCTCTCTAGATCTTGGATTTCTCCTCCTTAAAAAGAGTCTTAAATGAGTTTATTATCTCTAAGAAATTGACTCATTCCTGGCAGACAGTGTGTATGCTTTGAGATAACGTCAGATCTGTCTGGTTTCTCTGCTGCAGCCAGCCTAGACCTGCCACAAATAGCAGTTCCGACCATCTGTGAGCTAGGGAATAAACCTGCTTTTCATACATGACTTAGATCAGAGTTTCTTAAACTTTTACATGCATAAGCATCACCTAGAGGCTTTCTTTAAAATGCTGGCTTCCTTGTCCCAGCCTCAATGACTTTAATTCAATAGACATGTGGCAAAGTCTAAAAACCTGCATGTTAATTGTCATCCAGAAAGATTCTGATGCAGGTGATCCACACACTCTATTCCGCGAAAAACATCCCGACACCTTGCAGAAGCTATTGCTGCATAGTGAACATCATCTGTGTAGTGAGCAGTTAGCATTTGTCCTTGGATTATGGCTGTGATTTGAATCGAGTTGCTGGGATAGTCCTGAGAGTTTAGCAGGTGGTTTAGTCTGGTTTCCCCAGAAGAGAACACTGAGAGTAGAATTTGTGTACAAGTGTTCTCAGGAGAAAACAGAACAAGAACAAAGCTAGCAGAATAGCTTAAGGCCAAGAAACACAGCAAGGTGAAATTGCTGCGGAGATTGCTGGAGTATAAATTACATTACAGTGTCCCACATCAAGGTAAGGCAGCTGGACACTTAACTATGACACCAGTACCTCACTGACTACTGTATGTCCTGTGGGAACAGAAGCTCCTAAGCATTTTCCTCTTTAGGGTAAGTGGCTCTAGCACCAAGCAGACAGTCCTCTGAGGATGACTGCAAATTCCAGCCCTTAAGAGAGGAGCCTGAGAAAGCTGGGAGTGCATTTTCAAAGGATATCTCTCTGAGTGGGAATCCGGCAGCTTCCACTCAGCTGGCTTTCTCATACACATTTTTTTTAATCTTTCTTTGTTAGTTACCTCTATTTAAATATTAAATGCCTGCAAATTTCCAGCTGATGACATTCAACTGGTCTGAGGACCTAAAAATGGAAATCAAGTAGTAAAGGAGTTCAGCATATGCATCTCAAATATGCTGCTTTGGCATATTGATTATTTTGAGTTAAAGGCAATTTGGAATGAGCAGGTGCAAGAAGGACATTCTGATCTTCCTTTTCCTTTCTGGAAGCAGGAGATAAAACTCTGCATGGAGATATCCTTCCTATACCAGGAGGATGGAAGATGTACTTTTAATGGAGACAGGAGGTTGAGAGTGAGAAATCTGTACAAAGAAGCCTCATGAAACTAATCCTTACCTTCCTACTCATTCCCCTGAGAATTGACTGCCCCAAGCCAAAACCCTTTGTCTTTGTTTATCTAAAAGGTATAAATTTCTGTTCTGGTCAATTCTTTGGGTGTTTATTCTTTTGTGAAAACTCCCTTGTAAAAATATAACCAAATCTGTACACTTTTCTCCTATTAATCTCTTTTATGTCAGTTTAATTCTTAGGCGCAGCCAGAGACCCCAAGAGAAGAGAGGAGAAATTTTTTCCTCCCCTAGAGTCACCAATTCACTTGGACTTTTTCCTGTATGCCCTTCTTCCTTGTTTGAATTGCCTATTTCCAACATCAGTGTGAGTTCTCAGTACTCCATCTAGCGTTTCATCAGCTTGCTGCCACAGAACATTCGAAGTTTCGGAATATAACATTGCTGCTTGTCTTTAGTGAATCCTCAGGAATTCCCAGCTCTAGTCCTCATGCCACTGCCTGCTAAGTATCTGCTCATTTGTTGAACATTCTATTTATTTGGCCTTTTCCTCTGAGTCACTCTTAGACTACCTCACTACAACTGCCATTTGAACAAGTCCTGCTTGAGTCAATTCAAATAAACCAAAAGTAACTGGAATCCTTGGACCAGCTGAGAATTAGGTTTGGTAAAAAGAAGTTTTGTCATTGCATAATGATGAAAAAAGATATGCTTATGTAACATTTTAACACTAAAGTGAAAATGTCTTAAAATTTTAGTTTAGTTAATTTCATCCAATGTACAAAACAGTATGTTCCCTTTCTTGTATAAATACAAAATGCTAGTTAGGATTATATAATAAAGATAGTATAAAAAAGATCATTGGATATTTTTAAAAAACAAGTTGGAAATTATTTCATATGTCTTTAATATCTTATGATTGTGCTATTGAATTGCATATAATTCTAGAAGTAGGTGCAAACTGTTTTTTTCAGTGGAAACATGTTTAGAAGGGGGTTTTTTTGTTTTTTTTTATAATTTTCTTTCTTTTTTTTTTTTTAAGATTTTATTTATTTGACAGAGAGAAACACAGCCAGAGAGGGAACACAAGCAGTGGGAGTGAGAGAGGGAGAAGCAAGCTTCCTGCAGAGCAGGGAGCCCGATGTGGGACTCCATCCTCGGTCTCCAGGATCATGACCTGAGCCGAAGGCAGTCGCTCAACCAACTGAGCCACCCAGGCGCCCCTAGAAGATTTTTGTTTTTTGTTTTTTCCTATCTCTTTTTTTACGCTGAGTGGCGAAGGTATTGCTAGACCTAAGTTCCAAAAACACATTTCTTGAGGTTGTATTGCACCTCAGTGAGTAAGAATGAATAAGGCTAACTGGATATTTTAGCTTAAATTATGTAACTGAAGGAAAATTAGAACTGAAAATATTGAAGACTTTTTTTTCTACAAAATGACAAATTTAGGGTACTTGGAGATAGTCACATATTTATATAACATTTACCTTTTTTACAAGAATACTTATCTGCCTTGTGGAACAAAAACCAAAAACTTAAAAACTGCATGTGTGTGTGTGTTTGTGTTATATTAAAAAAAAAAAAACAACTAAGTAAATTTAAAGATCTAATTAGCTTTATTCAACAATTTATGAATGGAACAGTGTCCCATCTAACAAAAAGTTAAGAGCTCGAAAAAGCTGTGGAAAAGCAAAGATTTTTAAAGAAAGAAAGAGGATGGTAATAAGTTTACTAGCAAGTTCTAGGCAAGCACCTCCTTCTATACAATAGATCTGTTGGGCTGATTTCCTCACTAGTGCCGACCTGGTAATTCCAGTTAAAGGTTACATTTTGAGAGAGGGCAAAACTGCAATTAAGTATTAAGTCTTGGTTTGCAGACTTGGGACTTAGCATAAGTGACTCCATTTTGGCCTGTTGTTTCCTTTTTGACAGCATGTAAATTAAAATTTCTTCAATATTGGAGAATACATAGAACACATAATGACTTGGTTAGTCATCGCTGTTGTGCATTACAGGGATTTTGATCAGTTATTTTTAAAAATCTATTTTACTGAAATTACTAGTTTGAATATTTTCTTTCCATACATTTGACTAGATGTGAAGTGAAAATTAACTGGTTGCTTTTGTTCATCTAGGAATGTAACAGACACTAGAATTTCACAACTTTCCGGCATCTCCAAGCATTTTTTGAAATGGGACGAACTGACCAACAACTAGAGTTTATTGCTGGCAAAGGAAGAGCTAATGTCCAAACCAACACAGGTTGAACATTTAGTTTTTGTGAATGAAAAACAGTGTATGTATAGTATCTTTCATGAAAGCCAAAGGTGTTGAAGTGGATATTGTATGTATTCTGTTTAGTGTAGAATAGCAGAGAATATGGTATGTAGAATGTTATTTGGACAAGAAAAATGTGGTCATTGTTACACAATTTCAAGTATTTTAGGTTTCATTTGAGTATTTTTTTTTATGCTAGAATTTTAGTTGTATCTCCTAGATCACTGTGAATAGGGCATCGAAGGCTTTCATACACTGTTTTGTGGCATGCCTGTATCTGCCAAACTCAGCTTAATTGCCTGAGATGTTTTGCCATATAGACAAGCCAAGGTAAACCACAGGGATTATATTTTTGTGACACTAATTAAATTTATTTTTTCACGGTTCAAAGCCAGTCATAATAGTCATAAAGTCTCACTTTTCCCTATTTTGGATGATGCCAAACTTTTGTGCCAAATAGCCCTGATAGTTTAACATTAAAGATTCCGCAGGAATGATTTACAATAATAGCTCACATAGACTGAAGTGCTTCTAAAAGTTAAGTTGGGTTACTAATATTATTGGGAACTCAAACAGGGCAAGACAATTTAATGGAGAAGTTTATTTATCTACCATCTATTTATCTGTCTATTCATCCCTATAGTTATAGACACACACATGTGCATATACATGCATGCACAAATACACGCAAAGAAAAGGAAAGTGAACTGAATTTTTTAAAATCACAAGGGCCTGTAAGAGCACAGTATATTTGGGGACTGTCATTACTTCTAGTCACTTGGTTGGCTTTATTTTTTTTATTTTTTAAACTTTATTAATTTATTTGACAGAGAGAGAGATCACAAGTACCCAGAGATGCAAGCAGAGAGAGAGGAGGAAGCAGGCTCCCCGCTTAGCAGAGAGCCCAACGTGGGCCCTGATCCCAGGACCCCGAGATCATGACCTGAGCTGAAGGCAGAGGCTTTAATATAATAAGGAAATAATCCAAACTGCAATTGATTTCACATTATTTTATAAGGCTCTTTCATGCACTTGAGTTTACTAGATTATTCTTTATCTAAGAATTAATGTATTTGGGCTAAAATTTTCCAGGAAAATTTTCTTGAAAACCCCAATTTTATTTTCATCTTAGAAAATCAACCTTTATTATGAGTTCATATACTCTATTACATTAACAATAATATGGAAGTCCAAAATAGCATTAAAGAATTTGAGCCACTTAGAAATTGACATCCCTCTCAGTTGAATAACCAATGGCATTACAAGAATTAACACAGCGCTAATAGTGATTTAAATCTAGGGCTATAATAACCACTTAGGGACAGTTTGTGATGAGAACATATGGGAAGGAATAGGGAGAAAGCTGCTTCTCCTTCTTGGCTGACTCCATAGAAGGTAAGTTTCAATAGACCTATTCTGCAGGGAATTAAGAAGACTTTTTATAGGCCGGAAAATGTCTTTGTGATTTCAATTTTCTCATTAATTCAAGTATTCAGAAATAAAAAACATAATTTAAATCAAAATAAAAATGTTTGCTTTAAAGAAATTTCAAGTGATGAAATGTTGTGCTAAAATGTGAAGCTCTTCATTATCTTATAAGGATATTTTTACTCTGGGGTACCTGATGTCTCAGTCATTAAACATCTGCTGTCAGCTCAGGTCATGTTCCTGGGGTCCTAGGATGGAGCCCTGCATCAGGCTCCCTGCTTCGGGGGAAACCTGCTTCTCCCTCTCTCATTCTCCCTGCTTGTGTTCCCTCTCTAGCTGTATTTCTCTCTGTCAAATAAATATAATATAAAATAAAATAAAATAAAATAAAATAAAATAAAATAAAATAAAATAAAATAAAGGAATTTTTACTCCCCATGTTTTAAAAATTATTTCAAATTCATATATCCTTTAACCTCTAAAATAGCTGTTTAAACAAATCATTAGGTTAGATCTGAGATTTTAAAAAACAACTATAAAATAATGATAATAACAAAAGATGACATAATGTAGAAATTAAAATTATAAATTTCACTTCTGTTCTTTATTATCCATTTAGGTGTCTTTGAAAAACTTACTCATATTTGTGGTTTGAGATTTATAGCTTTAAAAAAAGAAAACACATTCTACAACTATAGCTAATAAATTTGGTGTATATTAAATATTATAGCTAGTGAACATATATATATTCATGTCACTTACTAGATATCAACATCAACTCAATAACAATTGTTATGCCAGAAAATTATATCAAATGATTTTTGGAAAGAACCACAAGTTATTGATTCAACATACGTTCAAAAATAAAAATAAGTATAGTGTGCTTATGACAACAGATGTATATATATATAAAAGCAAGATGATTTTAGTTGACAATCTGTTCAATGATTCAGCAGTGTCACATCGTTCCCTTCAAAATGTTTATATTATATAATTTTAGTCTGCACCGAAAATACTTGTCTATAATATTGGGCTGGTAGTCCCAAGCACCCACTGCTGCCGCCTTTTCTTTTCTCCTTCTTCTTCTTCCTCTTCCTCTTCCTCTTCCTCTTCCCCTTCCCCTTCCCCTTCTTCTTCTTCTTCTTCTTCTTCTTCTTCTTCTTCTTCTTCTTCTTCTTCTTCTTCTTCTTCTTCTTCTTCTTCTTCTTCTTCTTTTTCTTCTTCTTCTTCTTTTTCTTCTTCTTCTTCTTTTTACTTTTTTTTAAGTAAAATTGTACCCACAATATAGAGTTCTCTGTTATATACAATGGTGGATTAATGATAGCTATAAAATTTTTGTCATTTCTTCCATTAAGAGGTAAATTCTATTTTCCTTCCCTCTGTACCTGGACTCACCCTCGAACTTGCTTTGATCAAGAGAATGAAGCACAAATGGTATTGTCTAACTTTGAGCTTGAGTCTTAGATCTGCAGATTCTGCTTTGGCACCCTTAAAACACTTTGTCTTGGAAACCAGCTGCCATGTTGTGAGAAGACCTCACTCTGTAAAAAGGCCAGATGAAGGGGAAGTGAGGCACTCTTGCTGATATTCCCAGCTGAACTCCAAAGAGAGTGCAGACATCAGCTATCGGTCACTAGACTGAGCCCAGCTGGGTACACCAAACCAGTCTAGCCTCTTGATAACTAGAGTTTCAGCTGACACCACACGAACCAGCATAACCACACAGTTGATTCATGAGGTATATTTAAAAAAAAAAGAAAAGTTGTTTTGCTTTGTCACTAATTTTTTAGTGAGGATTAATTGACTTTAAATTATCTATTACCAGTTGTTTACATGCTAATAGATAACAAAATGATCTTTAAGGATTATAGACAAAATATGGAGTAGAGAGAGAGAAGAGGTCTGTGACACCCTCATGACTCATCAGCATTAGCACGGGCTCTGAGAATAGTGTTACTGCTCTCAGATTGGTGTCAAACATGGCGGGTGTCCTCAGCTTCCCTCTGGGCTTTCTTGTTTCCCCAGGTCTTTGTGGCCCACTCTCTGGGTCAGTTTATGTTCAGTGCTCTAAAGCTCTTCTGAAATTTCAGTTCTTTTCAGAATCCAAGAATGGGGATAGAGCCAGAACAAGCTGTCTGACACTTTTCAGGCCCTGTTTCTGTCAGCTGATATGGTTTAGTGCATTTGTTTGACTAAATGGTGGTCTAGTCCAAATGGAATAAGTCAGCAGAATCCGCAACCCTTTTATTTGATTGACTTTAAAGTCACGTGATTCTTGGCCCCATGAAGAACTCATAAAAATCTCTCTAGAGGTTTCTTGTGTAATAACCAAATGGTTTTATAATAAATAGTCAGAGGAGACTGAATTATTCCCAAGTGTGTTTTGTAACTGTCAAGGCCCCACTGGAATTTCCTGATAATGTAATAGTGAATAGTATAACTCAGTAATGTAAAGAAGGGAGTAAGAAACAAAGAAGAAAGATAGTAGTAATTCTAATTTAAATATTTGATGATTATTGGCTCATGTATTCATCAATTAAATTCTGTAAAGCTTACACGTGAATGGTGTTAATATCTAGTTCCGGTGATAGCCATGTAAACAGCTAACTCAAGATGAAATGAAAGTTTTAAAGGGGCTGAAGCAACATCATTTGTCCATCCAAAGGAAGGAAAGTTTAATTCTGAATTTAGAAACTGACTGGAGAAGAGAGAATATGATTTGAGGAAAGCTTCTTGAAAACAGAGGCATAGGAGTTTGTATGAGAGATTAGTTCAAGGAGATATTGATAAACAATGAAGACGGGAACTAAATTCTAGATTCAGGACATGCAATGGACAAAATAATAACAAATACAGAGAAATTAGGAAGTTTGATATGACTAAATTAATAAGAAGAAAAATATTAAACGAAATATTGGAGCCAGGTTTCATCAGCCCTTGCTATATAGTGTGAACAGTTGAGGGGGTGCAGATAATATGGCACTAGGGAATCTTTTTGGAGGGCCGGTTGGATAATATAACCAGATAGTCTTTTGGAAGGATAGCTGGTGGCAGAATGGAGGATGTGCTGAGGAGTGGATCCATGTGTAGCTTGTAGAGGAGTCTCCTGCTATAGTTCAATAGACAAAAAATGAAAAGATGTCAGAGGAAATGGGAACAAAAAAGGGGTTAACCATCAAAGACTACTTGACCACACTTAGGGTTGATTGTGAAAGTGAGGACAGATAGAAACAACTTGGAAGTTTCTAAAGTGAGAGGCTGGGAAGAAAGTTTTGTATTTGTCCTGATGAAGATGATAGTATTTTGACACCAAGAAGGAGGAGGGATAATAAGAACATGCTGATTTAGATGGAGATTACAAGCAAGCATTTGCAATTCATTTGTAAAACTCATAGGAAAAACAAAAGTGAAAAAGTGGCATCAGTAGAAGATACATCTGTTAGAGAAAGACACTGGAGCCATAAGAAGAGAGGAAGTATGCAGAACAGAGTGGAATAAAACCTCTAGGAATCCTGATGATTCTGGAAAACATGAACAGAGATGTCCTTGAAGCAGAATAAGAAGCTCATGAAAGAGCAGTGTTTTGTTTTGTTTTAAGAATAGTGTTATTGAATCTAGGGAGAAGTTCATCAAGATGGATGATCCATGGGCCCAAATATTCAGAAATATTCAAAATGATGGAGAACAAAACCCACAAAATTGGATCCAATAATGAGAAGAGAGTACTAAGGAAATCTAGAAAGCAAGCATAAACCAATATTTCAAGATAATTGTCAAAGAAAGGAAGAAAACATTATAAAAATGGTATCTGAGGTGCACATATTATCAACATATTCAACAGCTTCTCAGAAGAGATCAGTTATAAATGATCCAAAAAATGCATCTGAGTATAGAATAATGAATTTTAGATTAGTGATTTACAACATGAAGTATTTCATTTAAGGAATATGCTATTATAAATTCCTAAACGATGTTGGCAGTGCTAGAACAGGGAACACATGGACTATTTAGAAGCCACATCTGGGTAGTTTTCATTTATTTTCATCTAGAGTTATAGCCAAATTTGTCTTAAACATTTTGTTGTATAATTTTATATGATTTGAATATGTATTGGGTACATCCAAGGGAAACGTATAATTAAAACTTGATTATGATCTCACTTAAAACTATATTTCTTAAAAAAAAAAAACCTAGAAACTAATTTGCTATTTCAATACCACATATAATTGTTAGTGATCTTAAAATGCAATGTTCAAGGGGCTCTTCGGTGGCCCAGTCTGGTAAGGGTCTGCTTTCAGCTCAGGTCATGATCCTGGGGTCCTGGGATAAAGTCCTGTGTCAGTTTCCCTGCTCAGCAGGGAGCCTGCCTCTCTCTCTCTCTTTCTCCCTGCTGCTCTCCCTGCTTGTGCTCTCTTTCTCTCTGTTAAATAAATAAAATCTTCTAAGAAAAAATGCAGTGTTCAAGTTTTCCATTCTACCTAAGGAGTGTTAGGATGCACAGTAAATAGAATATGTTGTCCATTGTAATATTTGATACTATCCATTAATAAAGAGGTGTTTTGGGGTTGCCTGGGTGGCACAGTCATTAAGCATCTGCCTTCCGCTCAGGTCATGATCCAGGAGTGGGATTAAGCCCTGCAACAAGGCTCCCTGCTTGGCGGGAAGCCTGCTTCTCCCTCTTTCACTCTCCCTGCTTGTGTTCCCTCTCTAGCTGTGTTTCTTTCTGTCAAATAAATAAATTAAATCTTCAAAAAATTTAAAAAAATAAATTTAAAAGAAAAAGTTGTTTCATTTCCATAAAAGGATCACAAAGTTTTGCAAACAATAGGAAAGGACACAATATTTTAACTTTTGATTTTTTTTCTTGAAAGATAGAATTATAGAAGCTCCATGTTTACAAAGAAAGGGAAACATATGTAACTGAGCAATATAGGATGACTTTCAGAAATAGTTTATAAAACTATTTGTTGATTGATTTCTGTCAAATTAAAAGCACCTTGTCTACAGATTCACTCCTACTAATGGTATTTTAGCTAAATTCAAGGTAAGGAGTGGTTTTTTTGTCTGTGCAATAAATATTTTAAAGTAAAGCCCTCTCCTTTTATCATTAGGGAGTTCTGGATGAATTGTGACCAAATATTCCAGCAAATATTCCGAGAGACCAAATCTATGAAAGTGAGAGAGCAAGGTGAGGCTTCTACTACCTTTTTTGTTTAAATATCGTTGGAAAACTTGAGAAAAATACCTCAAGGGGTTATGGATATTTTTAACTTGTTTTGTGATTAAAAACAAATAAAAAAAAGTCTCCTTTAACTGAAGATACTTAATTAAAGCTAAAAGAGAAAGCTAACCACTTAACAGCAGGGGTACTCATAGATACAAATGCTTCATTAATTGGATAAAAGATGAGAAGAAAAACCTTTCCAAAAATATTGCTATGTGTTTCTGAACACATTTCATTAAGTGCATTTTTTAATCAGTGGTCAGCATAGTCTAAAGTGAGACCTCCCATAGTCATTTAGATAACGCATCAAAATAAAGAGGCTAGATGGAAATGAGAATAAGACTTTATTTTCTTTCGTTATAAATGTGGAACAGAAAGACCATTATCTACTTATGTGTATAGCATATATTTCACTACAAAGCAAAAACCACTCATTCATTCATTCATTCATTCATTCAATGAATAATGATTTCCTATCTACAATGTTTGGTCATATGCTAGGTGCTAAGTATGGAGAGTGAACTATAAGGACACTCAACAATAGGGAGTTCCAATTTCATGAGGTAAGTGCCCTAACTTGGATTAATACAAAGTACTCTGAGAAAATCAAGGTAATACAAGTAATTCAGCCTTGGGAGAACAAAGAGCATTCTTCTGAGGTAGTCATTTCTATGCTTATTCCCAAGAATGAGAAGGAATTAACCAGCTAAAGAAAGAGGGAAAGGGATATCATAGATAGACTTAAAAGATAAGTGGAAGCATTTTCAATTTTTTTTTTTTTAGATTTTTAAAATTTATTTATTTGACAGAGAGAAACACAGCTAGAGAGGGAACACAGCAGGGAGTGAGAGAGGGAGAAGCAGGCTTTCCCCAGAGCAGGGAGCCTGATGCGGGGCTGGATCTTGGGACTCCAGGTTCATGACCTGAGCCAAAGGCAGTCACTTAACAAATTGAGTCACCCAGGCGCCCCGTGTTTTCAATTTTTTTAAGAATTTATTTGAGTAAAAGTCAATTCAAGTCAGGCAGTGCCAAACCTGGAAGTGGTTAGCAGAGTTCCAAGGACAGGAGCTAGCGGCAAGACTTTTAGAGAGAAGACATGGAAACCACGCAAGAAAATATTTGATTGGCTATAGAATAAGTTCTTGCCTTATTTGAGAGAGCTGGTTTCAGCTTTCTTGAGGCACTTACAGTCTTCCTTGTTGAACTAATTTAACAGCAGAAAGAAGGATCTACACAGAGACCAGAAAGCTGTGAGATCTGGAACTTCTGAAACTGCTGACTTCCACATGGTTAACCAGCAGCAGAGTAAGGGATATTGAGTGAAGGTAAGAACAGACATCATGTAGGGCCAGATAATGATAGGCTTCATAAACTATGTACATGAGAATTGACTCTACCCAAAAAAGAGGAATGTGTGTAATCCATGTCAAAACTATAAATTTTTAAAAAGTGTATTATATTTTTAAACTATATTGCACAAACTTTATAGGAAATGCAGCTAAGTGTACAAAATACACTTTTTGCATCTATCCAAGGAGATAATGGGTTGGAAATGCCAACAATAATATCCTCATACAAGCTGAACTCTCAACATCACAAATTTCATGCAATGGTTGTTTTGAGGATGATGGCACTTATCACCCTGGACACAGTCTGGCTATTTAACTCTAATAACACAATTTTTAATGACTATAAATCATTAATAATAAAATCAAATACTCCATAACAAAGTGTTTCCAAGTGAGAAACTCAATTTTGTCTAAAGAATACAATCTCACCATATATGTGAGGGAACTTTTTTTTTAAGATTTTATTTATTTGTTTGACAGAGAGAGAGCACAAGCAGGAAGAGCAACAGAGGGATAGAGAGAAGCAGGTTTGTGTTGAACAAGGAGCCCAATGTGGGGTTCCATCCCAGGACCCCGGGATCATGACCTGAGTGAAAGACAGACACTTAACCGACTCAGCCACCCAGGTGCCCCAATATGAGGGAACTGTTGAAGAACAGTACATAATGGCAGAGACAACTTTTATTCAGGAATGGCACAAGAATCTGCAGCCCCCACCTCCTTACTCAAAAAAATAGATTTGGTGAAGGTGACAAAGTGGCATCAGCAATATTATATGCATCATATAATTTATGTGGTACTGGCAAAGCATGGCTTTGCCTACTTAGACAGGAAATAAACACAATGTACAAGATCTCATTCACTTATTTTTAATAAAAGAATAGCAGATGAGGGGCACCTGGGTGGCTCAGAGGGTTAAGTCTCTGCCTTCGGCTCGGGTCATCATCTCAGGGTCCTGGGATTGAGTCCCACATCAGGCTCTCTGCTCAGTGGGGAGCCTGCTTCCCCCTCTTTCTCTGCCTGCCTCTCTGCCTATTTGTGATCTCTCTCTCTGTCAAATAAACAAATAAAATCTTGGAAAAAAAAGAATATCAGGTGAATGAAGAGAAACTTTCTTTTCCACTCACTCACCAAGCTGTTTTAGAGAAAATTCTAATCTAAGCTATAATGGGGGAAATTTTAGCAATAGCAGCGAGTGCATTAACTTGATGAAATGAAAGCAGTCAATGTACTGATAATACTAAAAGAAAAGAATGAAATAATAATAAGCTAATGGCAACAGAATGAATTCTTGAAGGCATTAAAGGTTTAGTTTCTGGTGCACTAATCACTAATGGGAGCAATGATAATTCTCCTCTAACAAGATATGCCATAAATATCACCTGATAAGCCTCAACTTTTAACTTGAAGAGCTGGATTTTTCCCAGAGATACTCAGCCACATAATTCTATGTATCTTTCAAAATCAGTTATTGCACATGTGCCATGGAAGATATTATAAGATTTGTAGCAAAAGCAGTTATGCTTTGGAGATAAGAATCCTACTTTCAAAGGGAGCAGACTTGCTTCAATGTTCTTCAGTTGATTCTTTTCTTAAAAGTTGTAAATATTTTTCTCTTGTGGGCCGGACTGATATTGATTCTATATGTTTTATAATCACTACTTATGACATAATCCAAATCCTGGAGATGTATTACAAATGTCTCCACTTTCCATTTCTGGTTATTTTTATTACTGGAAACTGAGTGTAATCTTTGAATGGTCTTTTTTCTGTGAATATTTCTATTATTGTGTGAGGCCAGGAGGCATTCCCTTTTGGGTTTTGCTACTTATAGTGCTCTTTTTTCTAATCTTTTTCTTCACTGAATCACGATCATGCAAAGACAAGGGAAATAACAGTTTTCTGTTGTGACAACAAGACAAACTACTCTCAGTTTAAATATACTCCCGGCTAGAAAAATGCAATAAACCATGGTACCTATGGAAATACATTAAGCATTTCTTGAAGTTAAATTGAGGAGTTTTACATGGACATAAACAGAGAGCATTTGTGTGAGTGATTGGATTTTTTCCTTTGAGAGCAATAAGAGTATATCAAAATTTTTTAGAGCAACTCCCTTAAGTTGGGAAACATACTTAATTTCAGCAAAACTATTAAAGCCTGGAGAAAAAGAGAATCAATAAAAAATGCAAATCAATCTGTATATGAAGCATGACCTGAGAATATATTTTAATAAGCAAATAGCTCTGTTCATAAGCTTTTATTAGAGAATGTCTAAAGCCCAAAATATGACTTAAAGAGATGCAATTAATTGTTGACATTAATTATCTTGGGCATCAAAAACTATTCTCATGTTCATAATATCATTATATCTTTTCTTTCTACTACAAAGGATTCATCACTTCATCCTTATGTCTATCATTATCATCAGTACTTCTCATAATGTTAAAGACATAAAGAAGTTAAAGGGAAGTTTCTCTTTAATTTCTGATTGTAATGATATATATGACTACTTACAGCAGAAATATCAAGAAATATCATTTCTTCTTCTTTTTATAAAATATTTTATTTATTTATTTGACAGAGAGAAACACAGCTAGAGAGGGAACACAAGCAGGGGGAGTGGGAGAGGGAGAGTAGGTTTCCCGCTGAGCAGAGAGCCCGATGTGGAGCTCAATCCTGGGACTCCAGGATCATGACCTGAGCCGAAGACAGCAGCTTAAAGACTGAGCCACCCAGGTGCCCCAAAAACATCATTTCTGAAGATAGGAAGAAAGGAGGGTATGAAGTAAGACAGAAAAATATCTATATCTGTGATAACAAAAAAATCCCACTTGACAAAAGCAAAGATGCCATGATCAAGATTTAGAAAAAAATTTTAAAACCTAGGGGGGAAAAAAAACCCAAAATAGTTAATTATAATAAGGAAAATAAAGGAGAAAAAATGAAAGAAAGAAATGAAGAAAAAATTAAATTTAAAAAAGAAAAAAAAAGTGTTTTACTGGTTAATTACACATGGAAACTTGGGTAGGCTATAGTAGCCAGTCATTCAATAAAACACTAATCTACATTTTGCTGTGATGATTTAATGTGGAGTTGGTTAAGATATGCAATCAGTTGACTATAAGTAAAGGAAATTAACCTTGGTAATGTGGGTGGGCCTCATCCAATCATTCAAAGGTCTTAAGAACAAAAAAAGAAGTCACTCACAAATTTGGGACTTGTCAGTCCCGACGATCATAAGAATGAACTTCATGAAATACATAATAAATATCTTAATCTCTGTCTCCCTCTCTCTTTTTCTGTATTTATCTCTTCACTCTCTCTCCATCTCTCTCTCTCTTTCTCACTCTGTTTTTCTGTCTCTTGCTATATATTATATAATTGGTTTTGTTTCTCTGGAGAACCCTGACTGCTACAGAAGGTAGTAAGGTAGTTGTTCTTCTAAATGTTCTCCTTCTGTTGTTGAGACATTTCCCTGATTTCATGTGATAAAAAGAATTCACTCACAAGTATTTCTAAAAAGAATTTTCTGCTATCATGTTAGAACCAACTGTTTCTGATTGAAAATGTCCTATTTGTACAGTTGCATTTTCAGCAATTTATTTGCTTAATTTCCCAAAATATATGAAAAATGCTTTATAGCTACCTGAGAACATTATTTAATATACATTCTCACAAAAATACTGATGTTCAAAGATATGCTCCTGGGCCTCCCAGTTTTCTGCCCAGAGATCAAGAACAAGGGTGTACATTGTTTATAACTCTGTACTCTCATAGAAAGTCCATTTAGTATATGATAAGTGCAAAAATAATTACCATTATTTTCCACTATTTAAGAGGACTGATATGTACATACCTATGTAGTGTAATTATAGACCATTTAATAATTTATATGTAAGTATACTATGTAATGTAAATATTTCTGTTGGTGAAATATTTGTGATTTATTTTTTGTATGTACATATGAAAATGTGACTGGTGATTTGGCTATCATATCTTAAATCTCAAATGATGTATAAGTGCTCTGAGTCTTGTGAAGTTTGCCCAGATGTTAAGTTTAGCTGAGTGGGGAAGGTATCACATAGGTGATAAGACTTGAAATGGGTTCTAAGGGTTCTAAGGACAAGAGCAACTTAGCAACCACACAGGAGGCAGAGGCGCGCTGAATCTGGGATGAGTTTTAAGCAGAGGTTCAAAAATGACTGAAAGCCTTAGAATGTTGGGAGCCATGACCAAGGAGAGTAATGTAGAAGAAGGTTTCATGTTTTGCCATTTTAAATGAAAAAAAAAAAAAGAACAAAATACAACTTTGTGCTCCCCATTTGGGCTCCCTGGGTGATTACACAGCTGCCAATAAAGAAAGGTTTACTAAAAAAAAAAGAAAAGAAGAAGTTGGTATAAATTGCAATAAACAGTAACACTTTAAAATAATTGCCTAATCAATATTAATTCCTCTGGTATCTATTTAACAGCATTAATCACAGTGAACTCATTTAGTATTAATGTGAATGTCACAAGTAATTCAATTGGATTTCCACAGCAATTCAACATTAATTACCTTAACTGGGCTATTATTTTAAAGTGTTACCCAGTAAACATGAAAATAAAAGCAATAAAAGAATCCATTAAAAGAATTATAGTGTGGTGCTATACATTTTATCACTATATAATAAAATATTTGATTCTTTTGAAATATTTTCATTGGAGGGTTTCATTCATTAGTAGATTGTATACAGTCGCATGTACCCATGAAACCATGACATGTCAGTTATCATATTTGTAAGAAAAAGGGTAGAGTTTTTTAATGAAAATTGTTGAATATTGAGAGTTCCCATTTAAGTTCCAACACTAAATAGCACATGTTATTTTAATTGTTGACTCCCTGTCTGCAAGGGTATATAACCACATAAATGATTCATGGCAACTGTGTTTTATGATATTTATGCTATTTTGTCAAGGTTTTCTTCAATTTTCTCACTATCAGGTAATTGGCTTTCATGTCACTTGTATGTAGAACTTAATTCAGTTGTCTTCTCACTTTTTTTTTTTTAAGATTTGGTTTATTTATTTGACGGGGGGGGGAGAGGGAGAGGGAGAGAGAAAGCCAGAGAGGGAACACAAGCAGGGGGGAGAAAGCAAGAGAGAAGCAGTCTCCTTGCCAACCAGGAAGCCCAAAGCAAGGCTCAATCCTAGGATTCCTGGGTCATGACCTGAGCTGAAGGCAGATGCTTAACAACTAAGCCACCCAGGTGCCCCTTCTTCTCACATTGAATTTTCTTTTTAATATACTGAAAACTGGGAAGGAAGGAAGGAAGGAAGGAAGGAAGGAA
>PITA01011306.1:0-67348 GCA_004023965.1 Spilogale gracilis | reverse complement strand
CTCCTGCCTTTCCCTGCCTAAAGAACAGTCCTGACAAGCAGGCCCTTTCCAGTGGCTAGATGCTCCCACCAAGACCTCCCTACCTTTGTCCCTTTAGCCCCAGAGGTGGGAAGGGCTTTTTGTGATGATTTTTCCCTTATTCTTCTCCATTCCGTGATGGTCCCTTAAATCTGCTATCCTCTGGACAGAGCATCATTCACTCTCTTCAAATATATCCTTTCCTGTGTGTATTCTCCTTCATGCTGGCATCCTGACTGATACCAAGGGTAAGCAAAACTCCTTTTTATTTTACTTTATTTATTTTAAATATTTTATTCATTTATTTGACAGAGAGAGATCACAAGTAGGCAGAGAGAGAGGAGGAAGCAGGCTACCCACCGAGCAGAGAGCCTGAAGCGGACCTCGATCCCAGGACCCCAAGACCATGACCTGAGCCGAAGGCAGAGGCCCTGGCCCACTGAGCCACCCAGGCGCCCCCAAAACTCCTTTGTAAATGCAAGTCTAGCAACATAGGTTCATATAAACAAAAGGTTAGTACTAAGAATCATCTTAAAGTAGTTGCTGCAGCCATATTTGACAGTTACTCATTAGGGTCCATTCCTCTCTGATCTCCCAGCATTTGGGGTTTTTCTTGATGATCTGTCCCTCCCTGTCTTGCTTTGTAGTCACTCACAACAGACGCCAATTCCACTCCCTCCAACCGAAATGGCATGAAAATGGGAAAGCCACACTTTGGTTTCCCTAAAGTCTCCTGAGCAGCTCTCTCCATCCCAAAGAAGCCTAAGTACCTTAAAAGCCCATGTGTTATTACAATATATGCTCTCTACCCAGACTGGAAACTATGGCTTGTTGAAAACTTCTCTCCCAATGAGGAGTGAGGCCATGAGAGGAACAGAATCCTAACCAAAGCACCCAGAAGGAGCTCCAAGCACAGTCTAAAGGCAGAAGCACACGCTAATTAGATCTCTATAAAGGGAACCTGCTAACCTGGGACAGAGCATCCCTACCACTTCTAGAAGTACTCAAGCAGGCTTTTTTGACAAGGGTTTCCACTTCTGGTTCAAGGTTGGATTGGATATCCTTCAAAGTTCATTTTAAAATTCTGATTGTGTGGTCTTATTCCCAGTTTAATTAGCACTTCCAATAGTGATATTAGAGTGAAACCTGCATTTTCCAACCTTGCATACTTCCTGATATTCTTCTCCATTTTGAGGAAGACACAAGTTACAAGATTTTTCTCACTTAAGTTCTCCTTTAAGGGGAAAAGTCACAGTATGGAGAGGATACACTCTTCTTATCTGTTGGCTGAAGCTAAGGAGGTAATCACAGGTCGGCTCTGTGGGGGTGGGGGGGGAAGCTGGTCAATGGAGACAAGTGTGCTCCGGGCTGATGTGCTCAGGGCTGAAGCACTTCCAGAAGCCAGTGACCTAGGAGCAGAGCAGTCATACAACAGCTGCCTTGCCCTTATTCAGTACATGTCGGCATGAGGGGAAGTATCTGGAAAACCTGACCCTGTCACAATAGCTGAACTCTGGCCATAAATACTCTAGGGACAAGAGTCCCAATGTACACTATATGCCAAAGCAAGAAAACCAGAAATTACCTTCTTTCTCCCCAGATGCTAGTCAATGTCTTTCCCAAGAAGATAATGCCCTTTTCCCCCCTTTTATTCCACCCTTTGCCCCTTTGATAGCTATGTTTTGTCATTCTGCTTGCACTATTTCAGACTCGAAGCATCAGTGGTACTGCCTAATCACCACCTCCAGTTTGCCACACAGAACTGCTTAACACATGCACATGCATTCCGGGTCCCACCAAAGGCACCTCCAGAAAGAACTGTGAAAGACAAGATCCTAGTTAATAGGATCCAATGGTACATCAAAAGGATTATCCATCATGACCAGGTGGGATTTATCCCTGGGACACAAGGGTGGTTCAACATTTGCAAATCAATCAATGTGACAGAGCAAATCAATAAAAGAAGAGAGAAGAACCACATGGTCCTCTCAACTGATGCAGAAAAAGCATTTGAGAAAATACAGCAGTCCTTCCTGATTAAAACTCTTCAGAGTGTAGGGATAGAGGGAACAATCCTCAATTTCATAAAAACCATCTATGAAAAGCACACAGCAAGTATCATTCTCAATAGGGAAAGCTGAGAGCCTTTCCCGTGTCAGAACACAACAAGGATGCCCACTCTTGCCACTGTCGTCCAACATAGTGCTAGAAGTCCTAGCAACAGCAATCAGATGACAAAAAGAAATAAAAGGTATTCAAATTGGCAAAGAAGAAGTCAAATCCTCTCTCTTCCCAGACATGACACTTTATGTGGAAAATCCAGAACATTCTACCCCCAAATGACTAAAATCCACACAGCAATTTAGTAATGTGGCAGGATACAAAATCAATGGACAGAAAATCAGTTGCTTTCTTATACACTAACAATGTAACTGTAGAAAGAGAAATTAAAGAGTCAATTCCATTTACAATAGCATCCAAAATCATAAGATACCTTGGAATAAATCTAACCAAAGAGATGAAGGTTCTACACTCTAAAAACTACAGAACACTTATGAAAGAAATTGAAAAAGACACAAAAAGATGGAAAAACATTCCATACTCATGGATTGGGAGACTAAACAATGTTAAAATGTCTATGCAGCCTAGAACAATCTATACTTTCATCAGTGCCATCCCAATCAAAATACCAATGGCATTTTTCAGAGTCTCGAAATAAACAATCCTAAAATTTGTATGGAACCAGAAAAGATCCGAAATGCAGAAATGTTGAAAAAGAAAAACAAAGCTGGGGGCATCACGTTGCCTGATTTCAAGCTATATTACAGAGCTGTGATCACCAAGACAGCATGGTACTGGCACAAAAACAGACACATAGAGCAGTGGAACAGAGAAGAGAGTCCAGATGTGGACCCACAACTCTATGGTCAAATAATCTTCAACAAAGCCGGAAAAAATATCCAATGGAAAAAGACAGTCTCTTCAATAAATGGTGCTGGGAAAACTGGACAGCTATATACAAAAGACTGAAACTCAATCATCCTCTTACATCACACACAAAGATAAACTCAAAACAGATGAAAGATCTCAGTGTGAGACAGGAATCCATCAAAATCCTAGAGGAGAACATAGGCAGTAACTTCTTAGACATCGGTCAGAGCAAATTATTTCAAGATCCGTCTCCAAAGGCAAGGGAAACAAAAGTGAAAATGAACTTTTGGGACTTCATCAAGATAAAAAGTTTCTGCATAGCAAAGGAAACAGTCAACAAAACTAAGAGGCACCCACAGGAAGGGAGAAGATATCCGCAAATGACACTACAGAAAGAGGGCTGATATGCAAGTTCTATAAAGAACTTCTCAAACTGAACACCCAAAAAACAGATAATCATGTCAAAAAATGGGTAGAAGACATAAATGGACACTTCTCCAATGAAGACACACAAATGGCTAGGAGACACATGAAAAAATGTTTATCATTACCCACCAGGGAAATCCAAATCAAAACTCCACTGAGATACCACCTTATACCAGTTAGAATGGCTGAAATTAACGGACAGGAAACAAGTGTTGGAGAGGTTATGGTGAAAGGGGAACCCTCTTACACTGTTGGTGGGAATGCAAGTTGGTGTAGCCACTTCAGAAAACAGTGTGGAGATTCCTTAAAAAATTAAAAATAGAGTTACTTATGACCCAGCAATTGCACTACTGGGTATTTAGCCCAAAGATACAGATGTAGTGAAAAGAAGGGCCATATGTACCCCAATGTTCATTGCAGAAATCGCCACAATAACTAAACTGTGGGAACAGCCAAGACCCCCTTCAACAGATGAATGGATAATGAAAATGTGATCCATATATACAATGGACTATTACTCAGCCATCAGAAAGGATGAATACCCAACTTTTGCATCAATATGGATGGGACTAGAGGAGATTATGCTAAGTAAAATAAGTCAAGCAGAGAAAGTCAATTATCATACGGTTTCATTTATTTGTGGAACATAAGGAATAGCAAGGAGGACATTAGGAGAAGGAAGGGGAAAATGAAGGGGGCAGAATCAGAATGAGAGACCAACCATGAGAGACTCTGGAGTCCAGGAAACAAACTGAAGGTCTTAAAGGGGAGGGGAGGTGGGGGATGGGTGAGCCTGGTGATGGGTATTAAGGAAGACACACATTGTATGGAGTACTGGGTGTTATACACAAACAATGAATCATGGAACACTACATCAAAAGCTAATAATGAACTGTATGATGACTACCAACATAATAAAGAAAAATAAAGGTGAGAATATTGCTCTGAAAAGATTAAATCACTCAAATAAATTCTCTTTGGTACAAAAAAAAGAAATTGCTTAAGAAACTGCAAAGGAAGGAAGGAGAGGGAAAGAGAAGAAGAGGAGAGGAACAGAAAGAGTGAAAGAGAAGAAAGACTGAGAGGAAGAGAGAAAGAAAGGGGAAGAAAAGGGGCGCCTGGGTGGCTCAGTTGGTTAAGCGACTGCCTTCGGCTCAGGTCATGATCCCGGAGACCGGGGATCGAGTCCCACATCGGGCTGCCTGCTCGGCGGGAAGCCTGCTTCTCCCTCTCTCACTCCCCTTGTTTGTGTTCCCTCTCTGGCTGTGTTTCTCTCTGTCAAATAAATAAAATCTTAAAAAAAAAAGGGGGGGCAGAAAGGAGGAGAGGAGAGTGGGAGGGAGGGAGGAAGGAAGAAACTGCTCTCCAGCTGATCCAGAGATTATTGTAAAAATCAAGTGAGACAATGAATAATGCAAAAAAAGTCATGTCCCCATCCTTTTCCTCGTTTACTCATTTGTACCCAGTGAAGTAATTCCTTATATGCCAGGACTGTATAACCTAAATTAATTTCAATCTGTTGTAAGGGGAAACTACTATTATCATTCACTATGATTAGCAAACCAAAGCCTAGAAGTAGGATTATTTTCTCAGTTTTGAACGAATATACTCATCATATGACATTATAAGACCTATCTTGCTCTTCTGCCATGTATAAAACACAGTGAACTTTCCCTTCTCCATATTTTAGAATTATGAAAAAAACAGAAAAAGATTTGCCAGGGATAGACATAAATGATGTGGGCAACAGTGCCAATACAAGTAAGTAAATTGCAGAGTTTCAACATGTAATTTCTATGCCAGGGGCGAGTAAAATCCATCTTTAAGTCATTTGACAGCCACTCCCCAAAGCAAGAAAATTCTGATATTTCCCCCCTTTTTGGCAGATTAACTACCCCATCTAGATTAAGTACATACATGTAAGAAATCAATATAATACCTGCTATTTCCTTACTCTTCTCTTTCTCTTTTGTTCATTCAACATATATCTATTGAGAGACTACTATTTTTCCAGGAAGTATGCTGGGTCTCACAGGCTGTAACTCTGTGTGCCTAATGATAAGACAAGTTGACTTCTCCTATATGGTGATTTCAAATTTTCTATTGACTTCCCATCTATTTAGTCAAATGGTAATGAATAGGTTCTGCTGATAATCAGGGTCAGTTGAAGACAGAAACCCCTTTGTTTCCCTATGTATCTCTTAACCTCTCACGGATTATGTCTCACTACTTTATTCCCAGCACCTGGCCTTGTGCCTGACACAAGGTAGACTCAAGCATTAGGTGAACTCTAGAAAATAATCAGAATGCCCTCTCCAAGGGGTCTGCTCATGCCCCTCTTCAGGAAAGTAGCAACTTGGAAGAAAATCCGGCATGCATGAGGTTGCTAGGGGAGAGGGCATGAATGTTTTCTTTGCCTTCCTTTGGCTGTCTACACTCACTCCAATCCCTTCTGCACTTAAAAGCATTATTGAAATAAATCTTTAAAAAGGGGGGGGGGCTGTCTGAGTGGCTCATTCAATTAAACATCTGACCCTTGGTTTTAGCTCAGGTGATGATCTCAGCATTGTGATACCGTATAGCCCTGCATTGATATAAAAGTATTACTGAATTGATAATAACTTTCGGTTATATACATATATATGTAATGTTTTTAAGGCGGTCCTAAATTTATTTTATCTTTTAAGGTGATTCTTTTTGTGTGTATGATAAGAACACTTAACACACAAGCTACCCTCTTAGCAAATTTTTGAGTATACAATGAAGTTTTTGTAATTATAAGCTCTATGCTGCCGTTCAATACATCCTTCTAGGACTTACTATTTTGTATAACTGAGACTTTGTACCCTTAGACTAATACCTGTGCCCCCCCCTTAAAATTTAAATTCCATTTAAAACGGAATTATTTCAGTCTCAGTTTTGTCTGAAGTATCAATCCCTTTCAAGATTTGGAAAAAAAAAAAAGATGGTCAGAGAAAAAAAATAATAATTATGACTGAGGTATGCTGAGTTCAAAATGGTAGGTTTGGAGATTAAAACAGGGTTTATTTGGATAGGTTGTGGTATAAGCTCCATCCCATAGGGAATGCTAGGAAGTCTGCCTTTTACCTTCATTGGAAAGAAAGGACTGGAAAGCTGATACATACCCCCTTGGGGTTTGGGCTGATGTCTGTCTGATTCATGCTAAAAAAATCTATAGGAAGACAGATGGTAGCTGAGAAGCAATTGTGGCGGTGCCCCGAAGAACAGGGGCTGCAGCCTGTGTCCCCACAGTGTCAGAGCAAGGGAAGGTCTGAAGTGCACCCCTCGGACCCGGTCTGTGAAGGCAGCCCAGACATGTGAAGAGGCTCCCGCAGAAAGAAAGCGAAGGGTATCACCTGGTCTTCAGGGATTAAGGAAGGGACTGTAAACAACCACCAGAGGAAAAACACTCAACTGGGTCAAGGATATTAGAGACAGGAGATACCAAGTGAGCAGACAGGATGGTGAGCTAAGAGCCCTTTCTGGTATGAACTCCAGGTTGCCAATGCACTTGGGTTACATCTCATAGAAAGACTCCATTTCCGGGTGCCTGGGTGGCTCAGTTGGTTAAATCACTGCCTTCGGCTCAGGTCATGATCCCAGAGTCCAAGGATTGAGTCCTGCATCCGGCTCCCAGCTCCGCAGGGAGTCTGCTTCTCCCTCTGACCTTCTGCCTTCTCATGCTCTCTCTCACTCTCTCTCAAATAAATAAAAATCTTAAAAAAAAAAAGAAATATCCCATTTCCACTGGTTTGCTACATCTACTGAGAAGATGCACTATAATACAACGCATTCATTAGAAGAACTAGAGCAATCTCAAATGGAATTCCTCTCAAATTAATAGCAAAGAACTTTATGTCAGGGGAGAGATCTACAGGTATTGTGCTGTACAAATGTTTGTATACTGAAGCTGGGCACGAGCTTTTCAAACTATGTCCACGGTACATTCACTGCATCAATAAAGCTATCCCAGGACAGTATTCCATGTCCTTGCTTCTTATTGCTTTTTATGACCTAACGTAGGGCTCTGTAAGTAGCATTCTCATCAATTTCAATGAGAAATCTCCTGCATGACTTGACGGACAATGAGGAAGGAGGTGCCAATATCTCTGGCTCACTGAGAGGCCAGGAAAGGGGATTTCAGGACAGGCCAGAGTCCTGAGGAAAAAAGAAAATGAAGACCTGGATACCAAATCCACTTCTATTTGATACTTCCCTTGAGAAGGAACTCTGGAACAAATGAATTCCCCGTGTAAAGGAACAAGAAGACATCACTTGACAACACCACACAATAGGTAGTATTTAACAACAGGGAATCACAGGTCCCAGGTCGTTGTGCATCACTTCTGAAAATGTTATTGATCGAAAACAGATCACTGGTACCCAAGTAAAGGCTCTTTCAAGTTGTTCAAGAATACTGAGAACATCATAAATAGCAGCAACTGCGGCTTTCCGATCCTTGAACACCACTCCCTCAGGAAGCCTACCGAGCATTCCGGATTCTTTCAGCCACGCTAGCGTGTGCTTCGGTCTTGCTGACTCAGCATAGCCAGCAACACTGACCTGGCCTCTCACGCTCCTCATCAAGTACTTCTCTCTCCCCACCATCCAGGGAAACGGTTAAGAGGGTGTGGGGTGGACCCCAATGATGAACGGAGCCACGTGGCCAGCTCTGCCAACGAGCTGTGAACAGGGAGGATGACCACTCCTGCCAAGCGTTTTCCCTGTCTGCTGGTGAGACCCCACCCCTCACCGCCTCCCCTCCTCCCCCCACCCCGCCTACCTCAGAGCCAACAGTGTTCCAGGGCCCAGGGAGGCTGTGGGCGGGCAGAGCCCTGACCTCCCTGTGGGAGCACATAACAAGAGTCAGGAAGATAACTTTGTTTTCAGCCACTGAGAACTACAGGTTATTTGTTTCCAGACCTTAAGCTTTTCCGGCTGAAACAGGTATCTTACTCTCTACCTCTTGACTGATACTTGCTGATCAGCTCGCCTATTCAATATGCCGCACCAGAGAGTGGGTGCCTATCTTTATTTTGTAAAGATCTACGGAATATGAAAGACCTTGACATTCAGGGTAAAGCAGATGATACATTTCCCTTTTTAAGTGTCGCTCCAAATAAACATCAGCTGATAATGAAGAGTCATAGTGGATTCACACAAAGCCCAGAGCTGGACTTTGTTCATTCTGTAAGGTGGAACATAGACGCGCATGTCAGGCTGCTGAGAGTCCTAGCGATGCCGAGAATGGTGTCAGGAGAGCGGGCGGCTGCAGGGAGGGAGAGAGCATTCCTAGGAGACCCACTCCCTTCTGGCAAGCTGCACACAAGTCAGCTCAATCCACTTGAAAATGAAAAACAATCACCAAGGGTTTTCCAGGAGCATCGCATTATTAACCGACACGACGAGGTACCACACAGCTTGTTGAAGAAGAAACTTATACATAATAAGGTCAGATGATTTGACAAAATAAATAAATAAAGGGGTTATATTTGCAAAGGGCTTATGGGGAAAACACATTAAGGGAAATCTTCTGCTCTGCTCTCTCAGGGGAAGTCTTCCAACAGAAGAGGGCCATGGCTCAGTCTCCCACAGGCTGTGGCCCAGCAGGCCCCGGCTAGCACACTGGCCTGCAGACCCAGTCTCCCCACGTGGCCTTTATCAGTAATCATGCGGCAAACTGATGTGGTTGCCCTTACTGATGCTCTGTGTCTCCATCTGTCCGCACCCTGGGCAGGGGAAGGGAGCTCCTGTGTGTTGGCCCCTCAAACCCAGAGACAGAGAGGCCCAATGGAGAAGCCCAGGGAGCTTGGCAGGAAGGAAAAGACATGGTTTGGAAGTGAGCAGGGTGGGGAATATTCCAGGATACGGTACTGCTACACAAAATCAAGGTTGAATATTCTTAGCTGAATATATTTTCAGTGCTTTTCACATACATGATAGAAATATGTAATTTTCCAGATGGTCAGCATTAAGGACCACACGCCCTCTTCTAGGGACACAAGAGCAAGAGGGAAGAGCATAGGCTCAGGTCCTGTTTTTGTGGGCAACACTGAAAAGGGGGAAGACAGACAAAATCAAGTGACAAGTATAGAAAATATTTTTAGACATTAATGAGTTCCATGAATCAAAATAAAGGAGGGCGAGAAGACAGAGAGCACTGGAGGCTGGCTCTCTTGGATAGGTGGTTACGGAACTCTGGTCTGTGAGGAGGGTATCTAAGCAGAAGCAGAAAGAGTCCCTAGGAGACATGAGGGGAGAAGAATCTCAGACACAGGAAAAGCAGCTGCACACACCCTGAGGGAAAACTGGTCTGGCTTCCTGGGAGGCCAGCATGGCCTGAGAGGAACAGATGGGGGGTGGGGATGACCAGGACATTAAGTGATAATGGGCTGGTAGCAGCTGGAGGGACACCTTAAGAAAGGGTCAGTGAGAGCTGGGGCAGCACCCAGGGAAAGGGAGGTAATTAGAACATTCTAGAAAATGAATCTTGCTGGGAGTAAGGTGTCTCTAGAAATGCCAGAAAAACTGGCAGAGCCCATTAAAATATCTCAGATATAAGATGATTAGAACCTAGCCCTAGGCAGGTTTGCAAATGCCAAAATCTGAAAACTCACCCTCAGATAAAGTTGGCAGAGCTTGGGAACATATTGGATGACAAGGGCAAAGAGGAGAGAGAAATGACAGACAAGTCAGGGTCACTGACTGGATTTCACTGTCAGTGATGGCAGAGCTGGGACATAAGGGCATCTAAGAAACCATCACTCCAAAGGGAGATATGGTCAACAATGACAGTAACTTGCTAAAAAAACAAAACAAACAAAAAAACTTGTCCAAACAGCTATACTATTTGAAAGAAAAGATACAAAAAGGAAAAATCAAAATAAAGGTAATAAAAGAAGCTTTATCAAAAATTCACCCTCAAAATAAGCTGCCAAAAGACAAATGTCATGCTTAATGAAAACAAAATCAATAATTTTAACCAGTCAATATTGTAATACAACCATTTTGATCACGCATCCCAAATGGTGGAGGAGATTTGCATAGATTAATTTGTTAGCAGGGGGAAAAATATGGCATCTTTTGTCTTTTTCATGGCCTAAGGAGAAGCCAAGAAATTTGAGAATAATCAGATAGCCCTGAGATGCACATTGCCCAGAGTGTATGCTCGTTTAAAGAAAAATAATCCAAACAGCCTGTGCTGACTAGTCAACAAAATAAAAAACTCAAACACCTTTTTAAAAAATTGTTTAAAATATATACAATCAAAGTAAAATTGTTTCCCCTGTGCCAAGACGAGATTCCTGCAGCCTTCTATTAAAAAAAAGAAACAAAAACAACAACAACAACAACAAAACATGAAAAAGACACACAAAGGAAGACTTTTAATCACACAACTGAACCCTATGTTTCAGATAGTGTAACTCTTCAAATCCAATATTTAGGTATTGTCTGGCTTTTAGAAAAGGCCAGATGGATCACAGGATGAGTCAGAAATCCTCCTTTTGAATTTCCTCTTCTTTTCTCAAAGGCTCAAATTGCTTCCTAGTCCCTCCTCAATGACTAAATCAAAGCACAACCCCCATAGAAATCATCGTTAATCCTTCCCGCAAATTATTTCAAGTGCTATCCACTGTGCTAGGATCTGTAATATTAGAATTCTTAAATTTACACACATGCACACACACACACACACACACACACACACATTCTAGATTGACTGATACATAGAGAGGTGAGTACATGGATGGACAGATGGACAGATGGATCCCGGCACTGAAGGAGCGGAGAGCAGTCAGCCTCCAGATGTCAACCACATCAGGGCTTGGCCCCGCTGCAGAGAACTGCCCCACGCAAGGTCATATCTCTTCCTGGGTGGCTCAAAATCCAGTGACACAATCAAGTGACAGCATCAAGACCCACTGGCCTTGGCCCAGTGTGGGACAACTCTGAAGGTCATTCTAATCCCAGCATCCCCCATGGAGGTCTCTGTCACTGGGCCTCAGCTGCGGCCGGAAGTCTCCCTCTCCTGCCTCTTGCCTCCTTCTAGTCCCCTCCAGATGCTGGTCCCCAGAATACTTCACAGTCGTTAGAGTTTCACATCCCAGATTCTGACTATAGCCTGCTTCCTGCACATACGTATGTGCATATACACACGCATATACCCGTGAGTGCGTGTTCATGTCCAAGAAATCTTTCCCAAAGGGAAGTGTGTTATCTGTCACTCAGCTGTTAGGACAACGTGCATCCCTATACCACTGGCGATTCCTGAAAAGGAGAGAAAAAGAAGGGGAAAAAAATGGAACTGAAAAATAAGTGCCTCCCATTCCTGTTTTTTGTTGTTTTTAGTTATTTATTTTCAGAGAGAGAGGGAGAGAAAGCAGGTGGAGCAGCAGGTAGAGGGAGAGAGAGAAACAGTTTCCCCACTGAAAAAGGAACCGGATGGGGGGCTTGATCCCAGGACCCGGATCATGACCTGAGTGGAAGGCAGACGCTTAACCCACTAAGCAACCCAGATGCCCCGCTCTCTGTTTCTACTGAAAATCCCTTGCTATGGCTTCTACCTGCCTCTGGGACCCCTGGCTAGCAGCCACCCCTGAAAAGTCAGAGGACCAGTGAGTCAGGGAAGGAGGCAAGGAGCTGAGGTTGGGAAAGCTTAGGAAGGGGACTTCCCACACTGTGTTCCCTCCACAACTCAGAGTGCATTCCTTGGTTTTCTCGATGTGGTAAGCCACCTGCTGTAGAAAATGGTAAGGAGCTGATGGTAGAATCATTCCCACCTAACCTTAGGCAAAAACTGTTTTCCAGGGAAGGGATGCTCCTCACCCATGCAGCCTTGGAGAAATCCATCAGGCAGACCCAGATGGCCATTCTAGAGGCTGAGACGATCGTCTCGGTCTAGACTCAGCTAATACTGGCCTGTGGGCCAAATCTGGTCTGCAAGCTGTTTTTACATGGCTCACAAACTAAGGGGGAAAAAAAAGTTTTCTGGGTTTTCCAAAGATTGAAAAAAATAAAAAGCATAGTATTTTGTTATATGGGAAAATTACATGAAATTCAAATTTCAGGGCGCCTGGATGGTACCAGTCTTTAAGCGACTGACTTCGGCTCGGGTCATGGTCCCAGGGTCCGGGATCGAGCCCCACATTGGGCTCCATGCTCAGCAGGAAGCCTGCTTCTCCCTCTCTCACTCCCCCTGCTTGTGTTCCCTCTCTGGCTGTGTTGTTTCTCTCTGTCAAATAAATATATAAGTAAAATCTTAAAAAAAAAATTCAAATTTCAATATCCATAAATGAAGTTCCATAAGAACACAGCCACACTCCTTCATTTACATAGTTTCTAGGACTGCTTTTGCCCTGTAATAACAGAGGTGAGAAGTTGTCACCGATATCATACGGCTCACAAACTATACACATATACTATCTGGCCGTTTACAGAAAAGGTCTGCTGTCTCCTGAGCTATATAACTCGGGGTTCCACGGACAAAATATCACACATCTGCTTATTAGTGAGTGCCCCAACCTGGGTCTTCGTGTAGATAGACTTGCTACCCACATGCATCTGTAAGTATCTAGCCTCTCACAAAACACCACTCACCTTCCCCAGTAGTACACAAAGGTATAGAGACCTCAATCCAGGCTCCAATCTAAAGGCTGTCTTCTTTCACATCTTTTTACGTCCAAATATCTGCATTAAGTATGGAGGTGGAAAAACAACAGGTGTCAAATAAATGGGGAGCCATCTTCATGTGGAGGAGGTGAAGGAATGGCTACACCCTTCAAGCTATAAGGAGATGTGTCGGCAATGATGATGTCTATTTTCATATAAAGAATATTTCAGATCTGCCTCCCAAAGTGAGGTAGAAAATATTTTCCCTGGCCTTTTCTTAACAATTCCAAAATTTTAATTCATCTCTCGGAGTCAACGGCTTTGACACAATAGCGCAAACTCTTCCAAGGCCTAAAATTATGTAGTCAACGATATCAGAAGACTAGAAATGAGATGTTCAGTCCCAAAGGCCACATTAAAGGTCAATTAAATAAAAAACATCGGGGGTTCCTAGAAGCCCTGCAAACCGTAAATAGCAGTTTGTTACAAATCTACCCATGAAGCCATTTATCCGTCTCTGCAACCGTCATCTCACTTATACAGTATTTCTCAAAAGAGCTTTTAGGAGCTTATGTTTATTCTCATTTTTCAAGGCACATTGAACTTTACAGAGTCCGAGTTGACAAAGGAATGATAAATACTTATTACATTTTGTATTTTTATGAACATATAACCTATTTTTATTATATCAGTTGCTTACCTCAGAAGTTACAATGTTTTGTTTTCTGCTCATTTTAGCTTTAAAATCCTTTCCTCATTTAATCTCACCTGACTTGTCCAACATGATATTCCTTTTTTTTTTTTTTAAGATATTATTTATTTGACAGAGAGAAACACAGCCAGAGAGGGAATACAAGCAGGGGGAGTGAGAGAGGGGGAAGCAGGATTCCTGTGGAGCAGGGAGCCTGATGTGGGACTCGATCCCGAGTCTCCAGGATCATGACCTGAGCCGAAGGCAGTCGCTCAACCAACTGAGCCACCCAGGCGCCCCCCAACGTTATATTCTATTACCCACCTGATTGCACTCTACCTCATCCACAGGCCTCACTATACAGCAAACTACTAGGTCCTTCCCCTACTCACCATGTGTTTTCTTTCTTTTTCTTTTTTTCTTTAAGATATTATTTATTTATTTGACAGAGAGTGGGAAAGAGAGCAAGAAAAAGCACAAGCAGGGGGAGCAGCAGAGGGAGAGGGAGAAGCAGGCTCCCACTGAGCAGGGAGCCCAAGACTGGGCTCCATCCCAGGACCCTGGGATCATGACCTGAGCCAAAGGCAGACGCTTAGCCCAATGAGCTATCCAGGCGCCCATCACCATGTGTTTTCATTAACTTTATGTCCTTTGTTCTTTTTCACCAGAATCCCCTTCTCTTTCTTCCCTTATTGACAAACACCTACCCATGCTTCTAGAAAATCCAAACGTAGGAACTTTCCAAATTCCCCGAGGAAAAATAAATATTACTTCCCCCATCCATTAATTTATATATCTTCTGTATGCTCATAAATGGACAAGAAAAAGATATACTTCTGCTCGATTAGTAAGATCATCAAGGTATAAGCAAAGTGTTATGGCATCAAAAAAGAACACAGAAAAAAGACAACTAAGACCAGTAGAGGAGGTGATGCTGAGTCAAGGATATGCAGGGATGAGGGATGGGAAGGGGAGAAGAGATTCTAGGCCAAAGGTAAAGGAGGTGAGAAACCAGGACACCTCTGGAAAAGGTGAAAGGAACAAGGCAGAGAGAAAAACTTTTCCCAGGGACATTTTGTCATACATTTAATAGAGCACTTAGAACTTAATGTTATCCTTAAGTAACATGGCCGGAGATCCCTATTTTAACTCTTCATTTTATAACCTATCAGATGTACAGTATCAACTTGAAATCATTCCAGGGAAGTGATTCTGGAAAAACAACATTCCCTCATTTTTGCCTTATCATCTTGTGATACAGACCATGACTCAGTCCTCAAGATCGATAAAATGCCTTTCTTCTGAACAGTCCAAAGAGCTCTGGGTAAGAGTCTCATCCTCTTTATAAAATTCATGTAAGATATTAAATGATAGTCATTACTTTGTTCTTCTTCCAAGTGAAGGACAGTGAGTGACTCACCACCTGACCGGGTTGTGAAACAGGTGAAATGAGTAGCATTAAAGAACTGGGATGTGGAAGATATGTTTCATTTTAAAACAGAGTGTGGTTGGTAACTTCCATGCTCAAAAAATTCTATGAGTTTTATGTATTGGCTCTTTATATACATCATCAATACACCTAATAAAATGACAGCTGTTTCATCATGGTAATGAATCAATTTGGACTTAAAATGGCCAATTAGTTCATTTGGTTTCTAAATTGTCCTGGAATTATGGAGGAGTTATATATCTTGTTCCATGGTTTCATCTTATTCAATCTTTTAAGTGAAATTTGATTTCTTTTTTCCTGACCCCATCAAACCATCCAGACCTTGTCCACAACAGAGCAGGACTTTTCAAAGTAGAATCATTGCCAAAATCGTTGCCAGGTTTTGGTGGTTGGAAAGGTCTAAGGTAGACAATGGGATATGGAAGAAACAGAGAACAAATATGGTGGATAATGCATCTGGAATTGCGTTCGACATGAATTAATGACATCCAAACAATCCATAAACATCATTAAGAAATCTTCATGAAATATAGCAACCTCTTTTAGGAGGAGTCTCAAAATCGAAACTACAACATTCCGAGGTTGTGTCTCATACAGATGTATCAGAATAACTGAAATATAATTTTTCATGGGACTCAGCAATGGAAAGGGACCAGAACTATCCATGTATCTGTAAACAGCAGTCACAAAGTTCCTGAAATGTGCACCACTGACACAGGGCGCTCACTGCACTGACAGAACCCAAATCCCCATTCTGATGTGGCCAGTCCACTTTAACCTGAATGGTGTTTTTAACACATGATCAAAAATGTTTCCGCAAATGGCACAGACCATAACAGTATTAACAATAATAACTAACAATGACCTTAATGCTTACTTCAATATATGCCAGGAAATTTGCTTAACATCATGTATCATCTCACGGAATCCTAACCATTCTATTAAGCAGGTAGCATTAGTATTCCTATGTTACAGATGAAAAACTGAGACTTAAAGTGGTCTCTTTGACAAGTTTACACAGCTAATAAATACTGGAGCAGTTATTTGAATTAAGAGAATCCGAAGCTGCTTTTTAACCCAGTTTCCAGTTCTGATCATTGCTGCCTACATTAAAGCCTGTCTTATGTTTAGAACTCAGACTTAGGGTTGGTGTATTGGAAACGACGGTGTTAATATTCCAAAAACTTGTAAAAGATGACTTAGGTTGTCCAAGGACTTACCACTATGAAAACCATATGAGCAGAAAGACATGTGCAAAGTCTGCTGGCTACACTGACCACTGGAGGCTTAGTATATTCAGAAGGGGGACTAAAGGCCTCAAACAAAGAAAGCCAAGAAAAGGAGCCCAAAGCAAACCTTCAGAATGACCCTTCAACCCTTCCAGTGGGAAAAAAGGGTGGTTGAGCTCAACCCTTTCCATACAAAGGCTAAATGAGACTTTGCAGAGATAACTGGGCAACACCCTTCTTTTGAAACACAAGGTCAGCAACCGGCTTTCCATTTGTAATTTGGGTTCTTTTTTTTCTTTTAAGATTTTATTTATTTATTTGACAGAGAGAAACACAGCAAGAGAAGGAACACAAACAGGGGGAGTGAGAGAAAGAGAAGCAGGCTTCCTGCCGAACACGGAGCCCGATGCAGGACTCGATCCTGGGCCTCGGGAATCATGACCGAGCTGAAGGCAGATGCTTAAGGACTGAGCCACCCAGGCGCCCCTGTAATTTGGCTTCTTAAGAGTTCTGTCTGTAAAGAGTATTTGAATTGACTAGAAAACACAAGTTGGCAGCATTCTTGGCAATTTCCACTGCAAATTAATAAATTCTGCTCTGCTTTAGGTCCAATTTTGGAGGCTGGGATGATACGTATTTCCATGCTAGGGAGGGACTGACTCTGGGTTGTGCCAGGCAAATAGGTCTTGTAAGGACCTATTTAGATGTCCAAGCCGCCATCTTGTTGTTTACTCAGAAAAACAGATCCTGGAAAATAAAGGGAGCCAGATTGGGGAAGACACCCAATCAGTTAATCCCCTTAACCTCCCAGTTTCAGGAGCAATGGAGATGCAAATTAAGAATGGGCAGCCAGTTCCAGGTCCTTAGGACCAGGTGGGAACGCCTAAATCCCCTTAACCTCCTAGATCCTGACCAACAGAGATGATAATTAACCCTGGGCAGCTGCTTGAGTAGAGCCAGCTTGTGGAATTTGCCCTATAAAAGCTAGCCTGTAAGAACAGGCAGGGTCCTTCTCACCACAGAGATGATCCTGACCGGCCAGGGCCCTGAAACGTCAGTTTGGTTCTTGATGCTTGGTGCGAAATAAAGCTTGCTTGACTTTAGCCTCCTATCAGCCTCGTTCCTTTAACCGTGGACCCTAAGTTTCTGAGTCCACAGGACCAGGCCAGCCCCTGGAGTACAGTGGGCTGAACTCAACAAAGTCGTGCTCGGGGACTGTTTCGGAACAGGACAAAGGCTCAGCCTGGGACCCCAAAAGCTTCTCTCCTATTTGAAATCAAATCAAATTGCAACTTTTATTCCAACACAGTAGACCAGTTATCTTGAAGGTTAATGATTTTCACCAACTACCTTCTTCTACTTCCTTTAGAGTCTTTCTGAGGCTTGCCACTCTTTAAATAAAATGTCATTTGGGTCCGGTACAAGTAACATGTGGACTGGTCAGCAGAAAACCAAAGAACACGGGTTCAGCTGGAAGTTAGTGGCCAGTGCTAGTCACAACAATCCTTCTCACGTGCTGACCCCACAGGCCAAGACCAGGGAAAGGCAAAAGAATGAAAAGCATGGCGGGGCTTTGCACAACACGCTCCATAGGATCTCATTACCAGACTGGTAAGCTCCAAGTGCTTGGGGCAGCCAGTTACCCCAGATGGACACCCTTTTGAAAAAATACTCAATACCGAATGAATTCACACTACTCTAAGCACATGAAGCACAAAGTAATGCTTGGTACTCCTCCCGTTTCAAGAGTTTGACTTTCAAGAAATATTTGCCATGCTTCTGTGAGATTTTAAGAGTGGTCTTGATTTGACTGCAACAATCTGATGATAAAATGTGTAATTCTTTCCTGCACTGCATCACATTAATTCTAATCACTACCATATTTCTATATGAGGCAAAAAATACTTTTATAAAGAAAAAAAAAAAACACAGCAAAGACAACTGAAGCACCCTTGAGAAAATATGCTGGGAGAAACTAGAAATACTGAATAGAATTGCAGAGAAGTACAGAGAGAGTCAGAAGGGGCATCAGTACAAGGGGTATAGGGCATGTGGGGTCAAGAAATGAGACTCATACCAAGTCAAATGGTTGGCACAGTCACTTGAAGAACACCTTGAAATCCCTGCACAGAGTACACTTAATATCCAGCTTTAATTTTGGTGAAAATTTTTGGTTGGTGGACCCCCACTATGTTGTTCAAGATCATCCCATGTACAAAAATCTATTGACTTTAAATCTGAGACCCTCTCCTCTCTCAGTGCTGGTCCCAGTGTTTTATTGTCTTCACCACCAGGAATCAACACAGATAATAAGGCGTATATTTCAAGAAGCAACACAAACTGCCTTTGGGCAGCGGTCAGGAGCAGAAAGATGCATGAATGTCATCACAAGCTCCATGCAGGCACTTGTCCAGGGTCTCTGTGTCACATCCTATGTGAAATAGTACTTCTGTCACAATCAGCCAGGCAATTATCCTGCTGCCTACACTCAGGTTAAAAAATGGTAATTCCGGGGGTGCCTGGGGGGCTCAGTTGTTAAGCATCTGCCTTCGGCTCTGGTCATGATCCCTGAGTCCCAGGATCAAGCCCCGCATCTCCCTCTCTCAGTCCCATTGCTTGCATTCCCTGTCAAATAAATAAAATCTTAAAAAAAAAAAAAAAAAAAAGGTAATTCCAATGAAAAGTAAAATGAATGGTGGATGAAGAGTGGCTTGGAGGCCAGAGTTAGTGAAAATCGGAACAGCGTCAGCCAGGCGAAAACACACTATTTGTGCTGGCGGTGGTGTTTTGTTTATTTCATTATTTTTTATCATCATTCGTTTCTGGTGACACTGAAAAAGCAGTACTCTGAAATGAAATACTTTATCATGCGCTTGACACCATGAAGAAAGGAAAAACCTAAATCGACAGCCTTGTAATCTTACAGCTACCTTCAAAAACAGGAAGAGTACAGACTAAATGTTTTTTTATTTTTTTGTTTTTTTGTTTTTTTAAGATTTTATTTATTTATTTGACAGAGAGAAACACAGCCAGAGACGGAACACAAGCAGGGGGAGTGAGAGACGGAGAAGCAGGCTTCCCGCTGAGCGGGGAATCCGATGTAGGGCTCGATCCCAGGTCTTCGAGATCGTGACCTGAGCCGAAGGCAGTCACTTAACCAACTGAGCCACCCAGGCGCCCCCAGACTAAATGTTTTTAACAAATGGAATAGCTACATATAAAACGGGAAAAGAGAAAGAAAAGTCCAGTGGAAATTACGTACTTTGCTGGGAATCATTCTGTATTTGCTTTTTGGTTTTGGGTTTGTTTTTTTTTTAATCTTCCTCACATCTAGGGCATCTCATCTAAGAAAGGACAAAAACCCTCTGGATCCTTTTGTTTTTTGTTTTTGTTCCCCATCTCTCTCTCTCACTCTCGATACTTTGCCGTTATTAGTAGTATCTCCTATAATACTTTAGGCAAACCTTCATTCCAGAGCTTTCACCATTATAATTATTTGCTTCAACACCTGTCTCGCCCAGCAGACCTTGTATGCTCAGAGGCTACGGCTGTCTGAATCATCTCTGTGATCTCCAATTCCAGCTCCTAATACACAGCACATGTTCGTTAATGTTGTCATACAACACAACAGGCTGAAAATTCAGTTGTCCGCGGGAGGGCCAAGCAATTAAGGTGACTGCAGGAAAGCCAGGTATGAGATGGGCAATGAGGCAGACGTCACACCAAGGAGCCCCGACACAATGCAGTGGGGCAGCTGCTAGTCAGATCTGGCAGACCACTCACAAAGATTTCTCCGAAGAAACTAGGTATTTGGGTATGGATGTGAAGACTCTGCCGTTTACAAATACTTTGCAAGTGAAACAAGACGCATCCACTAGGCAGCTACCCCCCATGAACGCCAAGTGTCACAGGCTAATATGAACTCGGGATCAATAAATTCTATTATTGAGGAAACCTCTTCTTTTCTCAGCAGTCTGAATTTAAGGAACTACTCTGAGTTGCCAATAACGTCTTCTCTAACCTGAACACCACTGAAAAATCCCTAACTCACGCGGCTGTCACGATAACCACAGTTCCAGGCTATGCCACTCACGTGCAATCTCATGGGTCACATTTCCATTCCATTCAAATCTTCAGCAGCCTCTAGTAAAGGGCTCCCTCCTTCTATGTATGAATCTTGATCATCTGATGGACTTCTTTTGTTAAAGAGCTAGGAGGCCCAGCTATTTGTTACAGCAGGAAATAGCTACTAAATTTATATATAACTTGATTGGAGGGCACAGAAGTCTCTATTTTTAACCAGTGCTCTTTCTGGAGTTGAATATGTTGGATGAATAATACACACAGATATGATTTTCTTAACCTATCAATTTAATAAGTCAATCAACAAGGGCACCTGGGTGGCTCAGTTGGTTAAGCGACTGCATTCAGCTCAGGGCATGATGCTGAAGTCCTGGGATCGAGCCCCGCATCGGGTTCCCTGTATGGTGGGAAGCCTGCTTCTCCCTCTCTCACTCCCCCTGCTTGTGTTCCCTCTCTAGTTGTGTTTCTCTCTGTCAAAGAGATATATAAAATCTTAAAAAAAAAAAAAAAAGGGTCAGCCAACAAATATTTTAGTGGTTTTACACGATGCCAGGCTCCATGCCAGGGGCTAACCACAGAGATGCTGAAAAAGACAAATCGAGGCCTAACCATCAAAAAGCTGTATCTAAGAGCAGAGGTTCTCAACCTCACCGCCATCAATCCAGAAGCATCATCATGAGCTGAGAAATTATTAAGAAAGTAAATTCTTAGGCCCCACCTTAGAAACACTGACAGTAGAGTCGAGCAATCTGTTTTACTAAGAGTTTGTGGTGACTGATGCAGGTTCCCGTGTGAGAGGATTCCAGAGGATAGTCAAAATAAATAAATAAACAAAAAAATAAAACAAAATAAAAAGGAAAGTGTATTAGTTCCCCATGGCTGCAATAATAAACTGCCCCCAAACTTTCTGGCTTAAAACCACAAAAATTAATTCTCTCATAATTCCTCAGTCCAGAAGCCTGAAACCAAGGTATTAGCAAGGCCCCGTTCACTCCAAAGGCTTGAGGGGAAAATGGTCCTCTGCCTATTCCCGTTCCTGGTGGCCTCGGTCATTCCTTGACTTCAGACAACAGAATTCATTTCTTTCTATTTTTTAAAAAACAATTATTTTTAAAATATTTTTATTTATTTTTCAGAGAGAGACACAGCCAGCATTATCAGGGAGAGCTGCAGGCAGAGGGAGAAGTAGGCCCCCCCGCTGAGCAGGGAGCCTAATGTGGGACTCCATCCCAGGACCCCAAGATTATGACCCGAGCTGAAGGCTTATGTTTAACCGACTGAGCCACCCAGGTGTCCCCAACAGAACTCATTTCTGCCTCCATCTTCACGTGATCTTCTTCCTGGTACATCCCTCCATACCCTTCCGTCC
This sequence comes from Spilogale gracilis, assembly GCA_004023965.1. Lineage (NCBI taxonomy): Eukaryota > Metazoa > Chordata > Mammalia > Carnivora > Mephitidae > Spilogale > Spilogale gracilis. The sequence goes on along the minus strand of PITA01011306.1, from coordinate 45,521 downwards.
TTCTGTGAAGACACTAGCCAATGGATTTGGGGCCCACTCTCAACTCACGATGCTTTCATCTCAAGATGCTTAATTAATTATATCTGTAAAGATCCTATTTCCAAGTAAAGTCTTATTCCAAGGTTTGGGAGGACATAAACGTGTTGGGAGGGCGTGAGCACCCCTCAACCCCCAACAGAAAGCACATTTTACACCATCTACTGGGTGCATGTCAGGAAGCAAACAAGAAGCCACAATGGAGAATTTAGAGAATAAAAATGGAGAATTTGTTTACATATAGTGGACAGAATGTTGGTCTTAACAGGTGACATTTGAACTTGGGAAGTGATGGGTGAGACTGAGTCAGTTGCTGAAGAGGAGGAAGAACAAGATGATGAGGCGGGGAACACATTTCAAGGAGAAGCAGCACAGGGCCATGACCCTGAGCAGGAAACGAAGTCCCTGTGGCTGGAGCCCAACAAGCAGGAGATGGGCCCTGAGTTCCACAGCGAAAAGGAAGTGAATGGTGCAAATAACCTGAGGGAGCTTTGAAGCAGATCCCTCCCTAGGGAAACCTTCAGATAAGAATGCAGCCCAGGGGCGCCTGGGTGGCTCAGTGGGTTAAGCCTCTGCCTTCGGCTCAGGTCATGATCTCAGAGTCATGGGATCGAGCCCCACATCGGGCTCTCTGGTCAGCAGGGAGCCTGCTTCCCCTTCTCTCTCTCTCTGCTTGCCTCTCGGCCTACATGTGATCTCTCTCTCTGTCATATAAATAAATAAAATCTTTAAAAAAAGAACATACCTTGCCTTCAGTCTGTAAGTCCCTTAGCACAGGAACCAGGTAAGCTGTCCCGGGACTCCTGACCTTTTAGCTCACAGACACTGAGAGATAATAAACTGGGATTGCTCTAGGTCACTAGGGAATTTCTGGTAATTTGTTCTGCAGCTGTAGGAAACTATACATAGACACACAAAGAAATACGTTACATATGTTCATAAAGAAATTTATATATAAAACCATATATACATATATATGGACATGCATATGTTCCTTAATATTTTCTTTAAAAAAAAATCAAGAGGTGGGGCACCTGGGTGGCTCAGTCATTAAGCATACGCCTTCGGCTGAAGTCATGATCCTAGAGTGCCAGGATTGAGCCCCACATTGGGCTCCCTGCTCAGCGGGAAGCCTGCTTCTCTCTCTCTCACTCCCCTTGCTTGTGTTCCCTCTCTGTTTCTGTCTGTCAAATTAATACATAAAATATTTTTTAAAAATAAAGAATAAAAAATAAATCAAGAGGCTTTTTTATCCAAATGTGTGCATGAATGGGACAACGTTTGTGTACGTGTGTATGTATGCTTCTTGGGCATTAGCTCAGCTAAGAATAAGTAGCTATAACAGTAAGGAATATATCCAAATTTGAACTGGTTTCTTAGTGACTCCCTAACAAAATTCTGCAATGACTCTGCTGGACAGTTACAATTTCTTCTTTTTAAAAAAAAAAAAGCTTTTATTTATTTATTTGACAGAGAGGAACACAGCGAGAGAGGGAAAGCAAACAAGGGGAGTGAGAGAGAAGCAGGCTTCCCGCCAAGCAGGGAGCCCGACGTGGGGCTCGATCCCGGGTCTCCTGGATCATGACCTGAGCCGAAGGCAGGCACTTAACCAACAGAGACACCCAGGCGCCCCGTGGACAGTTACAATTTCTGAAAGGCAGACCAGGGCCGCCTGGATGGCTCAGTCGGTTATGTGTCTGCTTTGGCTCAGGTCATGATCCTGGGGTCCTGGGGATTAAGTCCCGCGTAGCATTGGGCTTCCCACTCAGTGAAGAGTCTGCTTCTCCCTCTGCCCCTCCCCTCTGCTCATGTGCTCATTCTGTCTCACGCTCCCTCTCAAATAAATAAATTTAAAAATCTTAAAAAAAAAAAGAAAAGAAACAAGAAAGGCTCGTCAGCATGAGGCGAACCTCTCGGGCAGCAAACTGACAGAAACAATAGCCGTCATCCTCACATATAGGTTTTCTAGAATTCCCGACAGGCCAATTCCTCATCACAAGGAGCGTCAGGGGCCTTATTTATACTTCAGCAACTACTCAGGCTTTTCTTTCAATTAATTTCCAAAGATTTGAAATAATGAATAAATTGAATTTTCATTTATAATCCTTTCTCTCTCACCTACCTCTTTTTTAGTAATCACATGGATAATGTCTTTCAAAAAAATGTCATTTGAAAAGTGAAGCGTTAATGAATCATCCCTGAATATTATAATCAGAAACAATTTTTTTAAATAGATTTTTTTAAAGATTTTATTTACTTGACAGAGAGGGAGAGAGAGAGAACACAAGCAGGGGGAGTGGGAGAGAGAGAAGCAGGCTTCCAGCCAAGCAGGGAGCCCGATGTGGGGCTTGATGCGGGGCTTGATCCAGGGCCTCTGGGATCATGACCTGAGCTGACATTTAACAACTGAGCCACCCAGGCGCCCCCAGAAACAATTCTTTTAATAGAGTTTGATTCTAGACAACTTTGCAACCAGCCTGAAAAGATGCACTTATTTCTATAAGGATTTATTTTTTTTTTTAGGCTATTTCTTTCTTTTCCGTAGGCCCTATGCCTAGTGTGGGGCTTGAACTCGTCACCGTAAGAGCAAGAGTCACAGGCCCCAAGGACAGAGCCAGCCAGGCACCCTGGAAGACACTGATTTTAAACTTACTGTGTATGTGCAGCACAGTGGTGTGAGGTGTAAGGTTTGATGCCTGGGAAGGTTTACCGCGCCACTGAGGAAAAGGCGGGTGATGGCAATTATGGCGGTGACGAATGTGGGCCAGGATGCAAAGTCCTCAGAGTGGCTCTGCCCGTGTGGTGGGGAAGGTGTCAGTCTTCCATTACAGCACAGACACACAACCAGTCCAGTAGTCCAGTTGCAGGGGGCGGAGATATTATTTACTTTGCACTTTACGTAAACCAATATTACTCTTAACAGGCTTAGATTCCTATTTTCTCCTGTAAATCCGATCTCGCCAGAGCCTACAGAGAACTCAAGATTAGAAGCAATAACATCATCTTTTTAGGATAGTGAGAAGTGACAGGTGATAGGAATAACTTAATTAGGCAAGGCAAGGACACTTGGGTCACTGGATGCAGAAGCCACCATCCCTTCTCTAAACTTTAATAGTCAAGAAAAAAATCGTTGCTTTGCAGCCCACTTTGTAGTAATAGCCATGAGTCATTAAAATGAGGTTAAATCACGTTCACTATGTTCTGTTTAATAAAGAAACATGTACTATATTTTAGAAATGTTTCCATCAAATTAGTTATTTTTAATACTACCTAAATGGGTGACTCCCTTGAAATTTCATTCATCAAGCATGTCATTTTCTCATAATGTTGGAGAAATCCAATGTAACCATCTAAATAAACCATCACATTATGTTTGCATAGTTATTAATGGTTTCCAAAGTTTTTTCTCGTTTTTCATCATAAACCTATAAGTCAGAGCAATTCCCCTTGTGTCTATGACTCATCTGAGCTACAGCCACTTGATCGTGGTCATGTCAATGACTCTGTTCTTTTAACTCCTATTAATGTTCCTTCATTTACCCATCTGTACATTCATTCAGGACATATTTACTGAGCATTAGTCTGACACACAGCTCCATGAAATAAGATATAAGACAGTTTAAGTATGAATGCAAATCTATAATCACAGAATGACATGATTCCAAAATCCTCTGGGGGTTGGTTTAATAGTGGTAAGTGAATTCTTGAGGTTTTTTAATTACTTTCTAAAACCTATCATAGAGCTACATGCGGGAATTGCTTGAGTATTTTGAGAAGAGGATTACTTCTATACCTAACCCACAAATGACACAGGTAAATGAAATGGGAAGGATTCCAGCTTTCTCCATATGTTCATCAGATAATTAATTAACTTAAGGAACTTTGTAACATTTTGTTAATCAGTAGATGAAAAAAAACTTCACTCAAAGCTAATGTATCTGTAGACAAATGGGTTGAATACATGTTTCTTTTTTCAATGGATTTCTTTCAATATTGGGTAGATTTAGGGGGCACCTGAGTGGCTCAGTCTGTTAAGTGGCCGCCTTGGGCTCATGGGGCTCAGGTCATGATCACAGGGTCCTGGGATCCAGTCTCACATAGGGCTCCCTGCTGGGCAGGGTGTCTGCTTCTCGCTCTCCCGCTCCCCCTGCTTGTGTTCCCTTTTCCCTGTCAAATAATATAACATTTTTTTAAAAAAACTGTGTAGATTTAGTGTATGCGCTCCTCTTGAAATATCCCACTTAGCAACCCAGTAAAAAGTACATTTAACAAGTGGAAAACTGTAGAATAGAAAGCTCAACGGAACTGATGTCAGATGAGCCCTTAGCAAATTAGAGTTTCTCCACCGGGACTCCGCTACACTAGAAGCTGTTTTTTCCGCTGTTCCCACTGATCATACGGTCGCTGCTGTGCTATCAAGACACTTGCTGGTTTTGTCTTCTGGTTTTTGATTCTGATTAATTCAAAAAAAGGGCAGAGCTTATGTGGCGATCTGGAGTCCAAGGTCTTTCCTGACATCGCTGATTACGCTTTTGAATGAATGAACACCCTGACTGTGGTAGAAAGATGAATATGGTAAAATAAAAAGATGTACCATATTCAGATTTGAAAGAATGACATTCACTCACAGGAAAAATAATATCTTAAAATCCAATACTTAATGAGAAGAGGAGGGAAAAAGAACAGGATACAATTATTGAAACGTATGTCTTTTTTATTTTATATTTTTTTTACCTAAAAATAAGGTACTACCCATAGTTTAATGATATATGGACAGCAAGTTGGACTCACATCACACAGAATTAGCCAGGTTTTAAACTGACAACCCAAGGACAAAACAAATCTGGTTGCGTATGTGAACTCAGCCTTGACTTTGAAGTCAGTTAATTTACCGGTGACTTTGAAAACTTTTATCATTGCCATCTTCAAACCTTGAGAAATGAGTCATCTCTTTCTGTCAAATGGATAAGGGCAAAATCAGCAGGGAAGGAAATTTTATTTTCAAAGAGAATTCAATAAACAGTAGAGGTATTTACCAGTAACTGTGCTATGGTTTTTTGTTGTCTTTTGTTTTTCCAAAATTCATAATACTCTCTTAAAGAACACAAAAGGCAAGCAACTTTAAGAATACATGTAACAATCAGGACTTCTTTCTGTCAAATCATTGCAATAATTGGAGCCAAGGAATTTGCTTGGTATTATTACATGGTCCTAGAAATGGAGGCATAAATAGGCCATTGCCCTTTTTTCATTTAGTGATGAAAGACCACCTTGGTATCTTAAATTTAGCTTCCAAATTATATTCCTTATAATAAAGCATACATGAAGACTATTAATATCTTCATTTTTCAGATTAATAAGCTGAGGCTCAGAGGTTTTATATCCCCCTGCAAAAACCACCATCCTATGGGGCAGATCTAGGATTTGAACCGCAGAGTGGACTACCCACTTGGGTCTCTCCTGTAGCTCACTTCCTTCAGTGAATTTTGATACTTTCACCACCTGATTCATCCTTTCCTTTGCTGTACAAATAAAGATGCCTGTCTTACCTACACTGCAGGGTTGTTCTGAATATCAAGTATCATAAGGTATAGAAATATGTTTTAGGAACTGGAAAGCCAGGAGTTTTTGCTTCAAAGCATACAGGAATCACGGTTGATTAGTCATAGAGAAAAGTGGGTATTTGGCTTTAGGTTAGCTGCTTTAATGGTAATTTGAAATTGCACAGTTTGTGTCTCCCACCCCACCAGCACTCTTCCACCAGCCAAGCTGGAGAATCCCAGTTTATGGCCCTGAGCTACAGGGGTCCACATTCCCATCCTTCCAGAACGCACTCAGCCACAACACCTACTCATATTTGTCCTGGAGGAACGATGAGTCAGAAAATACTCTTCATGTTTCTGAGTCAGTTTTAACCTAACACCCACAGTATACAGAGAGTTTGACTCTGTAAGGGTGCAAATTATTCCCAAAGGCATTGACTGCACATGTTCAATAGGAATTCCAGCACTTGCTCTGCTGAAGGGAAACCAAAGAAAAATATACTTTTAAAAAACTATTTTTGAACACTCGTTCATGACTACATTAAGGACCTTCCCAAAATTCGTAGTAATCCTAAGAAATTAATAAAACAGCATCCAAGTTCTAGGAAAAAATGGTGAGTTAGGGGCATTATTCCAGGTACCATGTTGAGAAAATTGAAAATCTGACATGGAGGCAACTCGTGGCTTTACTTACATTCCAAAAAGGCAGTTTCTATGTGTTGCAATCAGAGTCAAAAAGCAAGAGGCCACTTGAGGAAAGTGAGTCTTTGTTTTGCCCAAATTTACTTTGCAAAGTGGCCAACGTTTCTTTTATTCCCAGTATCAGGTAAGACATGGATTTGTTCAGATCCACAGAACTAGAACGAGCCATTAATTCTGATGAGACTATAAAGCATTGCATAGCACACCCAAGGGGCATTTTTATTTCTAAGATCTCAACTCAACTATCCTCCTTACCACTGGGCTAAGAGCTTTGTATGAAGTATTTTAATGAATCCTTAAAACATTGTTAGGTGGGGCTATCATTAATTCCCATTTTAAACATCAGAAAAACAGCTAGCTGAGGCGCCTGGGTGGCTCAGTTGGTTAAGCGACTGCCTTCGGCTCAGATCATGATCCCAGAAACCCGGGATGGAGCCCCACATTGGGCTCCCTGCTTGGTGGGAAGTCTCTTCTCCCCCTCTCTCACTCCCCTTGCTTGTGTTCCCTCTCTTGTCGGGAGCCAGCCCCAGCAACACTTAGGGTCCGAGGGTGAGAGAAGGCATCGGCACTTTCGAGGTGAGGAGATCAAACTCAAAGATGGTGTAGGGATCTCCTGAAAACACTGTTCTCAGGGTTCTTTATTTATAGAGAGCTACATGTTTTTTTAAGGTGGAAACCATATGAACAAAGAATTTCTTTAAGTGATGGATCATCAATCTTCAGTGACAATAGTGATAATACTGTTTTTAGAGGGTCCATGCAAAAACAAGATGAGCTCGTTATATCCTAATTTATTGAATGACTGATCACAGGCAGGCATGTCCTGAGCAACAGAGGGCTCCTGAAAACCCTTATCTCATCAGAATGTTTTACTACTCCCTACAGGGGAACGAGTGGTCACACAAACAGGAGGTTGCAATATCTAAGCTATTTATGTTAGTAAAGGTTTTACTAAGTTTTAAAGTAAGTATGCTGTACCCCCACAATCCTACAATTGTTAAACTTCATAAGGACTGGCATGACTCTCCACGCCTTGGATGAGCGCGTGCCAGGTGCATGTCCCATGACACAAAGGACATATTGCCCCGGCCCACAGGGCACATTCACGGGTACCTCCACCAAAGTTTTTGGCAGCTTGCAGCATGGCGGGAGGGGGCGGATCACGCCATCCCCGACACTCTCTCGCTGTGCTTCTCTCTGTCAAATAAATAAATAAAATCTTCAAAAAAAAAAAGAAAAAGAAAGAAAGAAGAGAAAAAGAAAAACAGCTAGTTGGTGGTGGAGCCAAAACTAGAACATTATCAGGGTCTGGAACTCTTCTCACAAAGTCAGCAAAAAGGTAGTTATACTCGGGCAACTCCTTCCTTCTCCTCCATACCTTTGTGGTCAACCGGAAGAGCACTCTTATCAGGGGTGGTCCGTGAACATGAAAGAACAAATTTTCAGTGTATGTGAAAGGGACATTATTTCCTAGGTATTTCTGGACTCTAATATACAGAAAATATCAGAACGCAGATATGTGAGAAAAAGGCATTCTTGTCTCCTGTTACACATTAGTGGCTTATAAGATTCTCCAGCATTTTTATAACATCATGGCAAGCAAAAAGTAAAAGAAAAGAGAGGGAGTCTAGTTAGGTGCTACAGGGAGACTCTTTGACCATTACCAGTTTGGTAATGGGGACTTATATAGCTGTCTGAGTGTTAGCTTGCCTTCTCACTCACTGCTCCTTGTGTAGCCTCCCAGACTGATCACACATGTGGAAGAGGTCCTCTCCAGAGGGAAGACCAGGCTTCGGTCCAAGATTAATGAGTTTTCACAGACCTCAGCGTGCTTGCCATCTAAGAAGAAAAATGGATGCTACCCCAATGGCAGAATGTTAGCAGGAGGTGGTACGGATGGTAAGAGGGCAGGAGAGAAACGTGAAAATACAAAGACAGGAGTGTGCCAAGTCATGCAGTGGCAGGAGTCCACGACAGAGGAGGCAGAGAGGCGTCAGCTGTCAGTAAATTTAAACATGGAAAGATCAGATGCCTAAGAAGGCTGAATTTTACTTAGTGAGGGGGTGATAGTTGGGGAGGCTGAGAAAGAGGCCCCTGCAGGGGAAAAGAACAGCCATAAACACACCACTGAAATAGGAATATGTGTGTCCATTTAAGTGATCCATTTAGCTAAGAGGCATGGCGAATACATAAAAACAACTAACATTTAAAGAATAGCAATCCTTGGGATGCCTGGGTGGCTCGGTCGGTTAAGCATCTGTCTTCAACTCAGGTCATGAACCCAAGGTCCTGGGATCAAGTCCCACATTGGGCCCCCTCGTCATGGGGGAACCTGCTTCTCTCTCTACCCCTTGCCCCACTCGTGTGTGCGCTGGCTCACTCTTGCAAAAATAAATAAAAATACTTTAAAAAGAAAATAAAAAGGAACAGCAATCCCAACTAGGAATTATCTTAAGTGATTTACATGCAGTTATCTTATTTAGTCCATGCTATAAAATAGGCACTACCAGCATAAGGCAAGAACCATCACTATCACCATTTTACACCTGGACTTTAGACTCATGGAAGTTAAGTGGCCCGGGAACACCAGGCAGCCTGGCCCCAGCTCCTGTGGTTCTTCCACTGTCCTTTGAAGACACTGGAGATAAAGCTGTGAAGGGATCACAGGATGAATTCAGGAGGCCCTGAATATTATCCTAAGATACTGTGTAGGCTACTGAAAACCTTGAAAAGAATATCTATCCAGGAGGCATGCTCTGCAAAGACTAAAGCTGCCCAGAATACTGTTTTTTAAAACTTGGGCTTTTAAGTTTGTTTACCTGTTTCCAAGTTCATGTCAAGGGTAGAGGGAAAATTGCTTAGTTATTTCCAAGTCAGTATCTTTTGGGTGCCTTTTACCCTCCCCCACTTCTGGACCAACATTAATCACCTAGACGAGTCAGATCAACTTTTCTAATTGGCTGAGGGTTCTAAACTCAGGAGGAGGAAGTGAGGGTCTGAGATCTGTGCTCAACCAACAGAGCAGGGGACTGAGGCTTGCATTTTGCACGAAGATACAAAGGAGCTGCACATCGCATACTCCAGGCTCACACACACTGCACCGTCTCCCCATTACACGATATAGTGCACCTTGGATATGGCTAACTCTGCAACCAACTTTATGCCTCAACTCTGCAGCCGTATGACCTGAGGGAAGTCCGGGAGAATGAGGTCCCATGATAGCAGGCTCCTCTGATAGCCTACTGTACCATTTCCCTCCTCTGAGAAGAATGTGACTGGGCAGGAGGCACTCTCTGGTGAAAAAATGCCATGCATCTCTATCTCTCTGGTTCTAAAATGCTGTTGAGTAAAGCTGACAGGTCACTAACTTACCAAACGTAGGACTCTGTGGGCACGCAGGGAGCCAAATGATTTACACACTCAGACTGGGACAAAACAGTGGATGGCAATATGGACGAGTTCATGCTCTCAAGGAGCTTACGTTCTAGTGAAGGGAGAAAGACGTCTGCAACAGTCAGTAAAGAGAAAATGAAAGGGGCTGTGAAAGAAAGAAAATCAGATCCTGTCATAAAGTAGCTGAGTGGAAGCCAACTTCCCTGGACTGGCCACGGATGGCCCGTCTGAAGAGGCAACATGCCAACCTGGAGTGATAAGGAGTCAGCACACAGAGGGCCTGGGGAGGGCCCCCAGAGCAGAGGGAACAGCAGGTGCAATGGTCCTGAGGTGGGAACAATGCCATATATTCACAACAGATGTTTAGAATCACAGAAATAGAGTTTTTTAAAAAGATTTTATTTTATTTATTTATTTATTTACTTACTTACTTACTTATTTTGAGAGAGAGAGAGAGCGCGAGAGCGCACGCGCGCAAGCGGGAGGACGGGGAGGGACAAGCAGACTCCGAGCTGAGCACGGAGCCCAACATGGCGCTCAATCTCATTACACTGAGATCATGACCTGAGCTGAAATCCAGAGTCGGACTCTCACTGGACTAAGCCACCCAGGCGCCCCAGAAGTAAATTTTTTATGCATCAACTTTTTATTCAATTCAACTATAACCTGTGCAAGCACTACAGATCCTAGTGTAAGACTGATATGCGCCCACACGACCTGTATCTCTTCAGGGCTTACCGGGTAGACTTCTACTCGTGCCTGCTCCATTGCAGCTCAGCCTAAAGACACACGCTAATTGCCTTGCACTGCGCTTCCCTGGCTACATTTCTCCTGAGCCATAAGCTCTGTGAGGGTGGGAACACGTCTGATCTGTTACAGACACAGTCTTAGAATTTAACAAACATCTAGTGCTATTTAGATTCTCGAAAACCTTGGTTGATGAGGTGATTTATCCTGAGTCAATGTTATAAGGCACGGCGGCACCAAATACAGGCAAGGAAAGGGCTCCTGAGCACTCCCATTTGACACACGGGAACAAGGCTGTCACGACTAAGCACAGTCTTGTAGGCAAGCAAATCCCATTCTAGATACAAGGGCCTTTCATTATTGATAATATTACCATGTATTAAATCTCCATGAACATCTGATTCATTATCACACAGATTCAGATGGATACCATGTGACCCAGAATTTCCCTTAACAGAGTAATTACCAAAAGAAAGTCTAATGACTTATATTCTATCTAAAAGGCATTTTACTCCAAATCTCCAACAAATTCCAGAAAAGCATGACATCACAATCCTGTTGACTCACCAGAATTAATTTGCCAAGAGTTCCTTCTTAATATGGTATGTTATGAGTACAATTCAGTTTCAGGAATAGGTTAACTGGAAGATATGCATTAAATCATACTCACACGAAGCACTCTGATGGGTGCTGTGGGGGCTATAAAGAAATATAAGATACACAGATACAATTTCCTGACCTTCAAGGGTCCTAAGATCTGGTCGACGAGATGGCTTTCATTATATGAGATGTTAAATAATAATACGACATTACAATAATAGAGAAATAATAAAACATTATGAAGTCACATATAATTCAGTCATCCTCCCATCACTGTGGTTCAGATATAAGGTGGATAGGCTCTTTAGTAAAATTTTTGGTAGTGTGAAAAATAAACAGAGTAACCTAAAGTGTGTATACACAGGTTTTGTTCTCCCTTAAAACATAAATTACTTCCAGAGCATCATCTATGAGAAATCCACCTCGATACCCATTTCTTGTTGCATGGCAACCACGAGGAAATGCAACACCGCAAACAGATCTCTAGAGAATAGCTTGGGTGTGGTGCAATGTTTCCAAGCAGAGAATAAGATTCCTATCTCTAGAATCCTTTTTCTATTATAGTAACACATCATTTGAGAAGGAAGATGGCATTATAGAAGATCAGAAGCCAAAGGGCTGGAAGTTGAATTTTCCTGACTCTGCTACCAACTCCACGGATAATTCAGAGGGGGGCACAGGGAGTCAGGGGCACTCTCCAGCTCTGAAGTCAGACACATCCGTCACTCACTTTTTGTGTAATCCCAGGCAGGTCATTCAGCTTTCACAAGCTCTTTTTTCATCTATAAATTGCGAATAATAGGACCTCTGTACACGGAAATGCACACTGCTAAGTGAAAGCAGCCAATCTGAAAAGGCTACATACTGTGTGATTCCAACCAAATGACATGATGGAGGAGGTGAAACTCTGAAGACAGTAGAAAGATAAATGGTTTCCACAGGTCAGTGGGAGAGAAATGAAGAGAGCACAGGGAATTCTTTTAGGGCAATGAAACTATTCCATATGATGCCATAATTGTGGCGACATGTCATTATACATTCGTTTAATCTAAAGTAAACTATGGACTTGGGGTGACTGTGACAGGTCAATGGAGCCTCATCGACTGTAACAAATGTACCCCTCTGGAGGAGAATATTAATCACCGGGAGGCTATGTAGGGACAGGGACAGGGAGTATATGAAAAATTTCTGCACCTTTCTCTAAATGCTGCTGTGAGTCTAAAACTGCTCTATAAACTAAAAGCCATGTGAAACAGAGAACAGTATCTCCACCATAGAGTAACCATGAGAGACTAGATGCCGGGAACCAAACTGAGGGTTGTTGGGGGGAGGAGATGGGATGACTGGGTGATGGGTATTAAGGAGGGCACGTATGGTGTGGAGCACTGGGTGTTAGACGCAACTGATGAATTGGTGAACACTACATCAAAAATGAATGATGTAGTATATGTTGGCTAATGGAACATAATAAAAATAAATAAAATAAATAAATACATTGGCATATTTTATTTAAAAAAAAAAGAATTAACTGAGATAAAACATGTAGAAGACTTAGCACAGAATCTGCCAGGTAGTAGCCCGTGTTCAAAAAATACCAGCAATTATGACGACCTTGTTTCATAGCCCACAGAAGAGCTAGAGCTGCAGACTGGAATGAAAAGCCAGAACCGCTAGAGGAAGCCATACTGCAGTGACAAGGCGTTAGAGGACAACACAGAAAAATGATGGCAGGAAGCATAAGAATCCTGCAAGAGTGTTGCGTGGAGAATGACCAGGGGGGACACGGTGCTCCACATCTCAGCAGACCAGCAAGGAATAACATGTCACTGACAGACAATCAATGGTATCGTGAGGTAAGAAAAGCAGGGTTGGAGATATTCTCTCTCTGCTCCACTGGCATCATTTGGGGACTTGACCAAGGCACTTCACTACCCTGCGCTGGGTCCCTGCCATCAGCCCCTGCAACAGGCTCCTCTCACTCAGCCCCAGCCTGTTCCTTGTCAGCAGACAGGACCCGGACCTCTGCGGTCTGGCCCATTTTGTCGTAAAAAGCGAAGTAAGCCCCACAGAAACCCGAAGCACAATAAGTCAGACTGCATCTGTCACAGGTATGACTGATGATCAATGTCTTCACTCTAAAAATGGAGACAACATGCGTCTCGCAAAGCAGTTGAGAGAACCGAATGAAATGATGCATATAAATCATTTAACACGCACACAACTCCCAGCATATAATAGGGGCGACGGCGGAGTTAGTATGGATGGGAATGCTTTCTAAATGACTGCTCACCCTTTCAGGTATCAGCACAGAGCTACACTCGCTGCTATCCTGACCCTGGTATTGTGTCTCTGCTCTAGAAACGGAGTTTGCATTCCATCGCTGAGCCTTAGTTTGTCAGGTCTTAGAAACAAGCTTCTTTGTAACACAGCACCTACCACAGTTAGGTTCCCTTAAACGTCTTTTGAAAAAAGGAATGGATAAGTGTATGCATACATGCTCTGGGCCCCGCTTATTTGTTTTCATTTCGACCATCCTCGGCTAGTCCCAGGTCCCTGCCTTGTGCTTGTCCGCCCCGTAACTAATACCTGAGCCCAGACTCAGCAGTGAGTTTGGTGGCCAAGCCCTTCTCTTCAGCAGAGAGCACCCAGTGACCACCTACCACCTGCCTTCCCACCTACAAGTAAAGCATGTGACAGCTTCCCAGTGCTTGGACTTCACATTTGTGCCTATTGCACTATCGGTGACTGCAGCGTGACTTGAGTGTGTGCTCTCGGTAGTGGCTGATTTCTATTCTCGGCACCTGCAAGAGGCTCAGCCCAGCCACCTTCACTCCATCTCAGCAGACAGGACTAGGAGCTTTCTGGTCCCGCCCAGCCCTTTGCAAATAAGTAAATATGCCCTGTAGATACCCAGCATACAATGAATCATGCTTCATGGTCACAGCTACGATGACCTCTGGAATTCTGCCTTCTCAGTTTGTGCAGAAGACAGGTGAGTCAGGCCTGCACACAGTCTGTCTACATAGGGTATTGAAAAGACTGGCAGGGAAAGTCGCTCTCAAGGAAGGACTCAAGCTGGGTCTAGTACAGAGCTAAACTAAGGAGAAGAGGACTGATTCTATGAGTTCAAATAATCTGTCCTCCAATTCAGTCTTCCCAGATATTCTTGTCTGAATTTTAATTTTATTTACTTTTAAAATTTTTATTTATTCAGTTGTCAGAGAGAAAGGGAGAGAGAGCACAAGCAGAGGGAGTGGCAGAGGGAGAGGGAAAAGCATATTCCCCACTGGGCAGGGAGCCCGATGCAGGGCTCCGTCCCAGGACCCTGAGATTGTGACAGAGGCAAATGTTTAACTGATTGAGCCATTGAGGCACCACTCCTGTCTCAATTTTATCAGGAAGCAGGAAGGACGGGTTATGTGCAGAAAAACATGGAAAGATATCAGAAAACTACAAGCAAACCATGTGCAAAAGTGGAACATTAATGAAAGACGAGCATTCTACTTCCATATGGCCTTTGCACACAAAGGATGTCAAGGAACTTGACTTTCTATAGGCAACTTCAAACTAAAGCACATTTGTGACATCATTCAGAGAAGAGACAGCAGTAACTAGTAGAAGGGATCGTGTTGCTTAGTAAAAGCAGGTGGACAGAGCAAAAGATGATGGGAGTGAAGAGCTGCCCATTAGTAGGAGACCACCTCGGGAGATTCCAAGTATGGGCAAGGCACCTCCGTGCAACTCTGCATCCAATCAGCAGAGAAAGAGGGAAAAGTGAAGAAATAACAGATGTCACCTAGTAACTGACTGGATAATGTGTGCACTCAAAGATTATAAACAGCTCTCTTTAATTAATCAGCAAAAAATATATTGAGTGAAATACTCTGCTATGGATCATGGCTCCATAATTATTAAGTAAGGTCAAGAGCCAAGAAAACATAAATTACCTAGCCTCTCTGCTAAAGATAAAAGAAAATTAATTAACGTATCCATCTATTTATTTAAAAGCAATCCCTAAAAACACAACCACATGTCAGGTTGCTATGACAAGCAATGGAGAAACAGATGGTTGACTTATTCTTGGAAGGACATTGGTAGATACATCAAAAACAATAGAATTTCAGATGCCATGATAAAGATGTGATTGAAGAGATATGAAAGCCCAGACTGATGAACTAGGGGAAAAGGGAGTTCACAGAAATTTGGCTGAGAATGTAACCTTTAATTGGATATGTCCAAGCATAATAAAGGAGAAAGAAAAAAAATTGTACAAGTACGTTTTTATAGGAGGTTGGGTTCTAAAGAACAAGTTAAAAGAGTAAAATGTATCCTTGTATGCTCCTGAAATCATCCATGAAATACACATGGATTTGAGTCTAAAATCCTGTAGGATTTTTATCTTTAAAGTCTGATAACCAGCAAGTCAATCTAAAGGACAGAACAAAAGAAACTGTGCCAACATGGTCTATGCAAGAAGACAATTTTTTTAAAGATTGATTTTAGAGAGCAAGAGTGTGTGAGCACCAGCGGGGGGAGGGGCAGAGGCAGTGTCTATATCAGTTTTATAGCATTTCCACCATCCCAAAATATTTGCTGTAGTTGCTTGCAACTGGTCACCACTCCCCATCCAGTCCCAGGAAACTGCTAAAGTTTGCTTTTTCTAGATTCATACAAATTAAGTCACACAATATATATTTTTCTTTCATTTCAAACCAATATTCTAAGTTCACCCACTTTGTAACATGTATCAGTAGACTGTCGCATTTTTCTTTTTTTCAAGTAGTACTACTATATCAATATACCACATTTTGGGGTGTCTGGGTGACTCAGTTGTTAAGCGTCTGCCTTTGGCTTGGATCATGATCCCAGGGTCCTGGGATCAAGTCCTGCATCAGGTTCACTGCTCAGTGGGAGTCTGTTTCTCCCTCCTTCACACTTGTGTTCTCGCTTGTTCTCACAAGCAAAAATAAATAAAATTTAAAAAATAGATACCACATTTTGTTTATTCATTACCAGCAAATGAACACTCAAACTGTTTCCAAGTTTTGCCTCCCATAAATAACAGCACTATGAATATTCACATGGAATCTTTGTGTAGATTATTTTCCTCATTTCTCTTCTCTTGGTAAATACCTAGAAGTACGATTACTATACCATATTGTTAGTTATAATGAACTTTCTAAGAAAATGATACGCTGTCTTCCAAAGGGTCTCTATAGTTTACATTCCTGCCAGCAAAAAATGTCAATTACAATTTCTCCGCATTCTCATCAACATTTGTTATTGCTGTTGTTTTGATTATAGATGTTCTAGTGTGTGGACAGTAGTGACTCCTTGTATTTAACTGCATCTCCTTAATGACTAGCAATGTTAAATGTCCTTCCAGAGGTTTAGCTACCATCTGCAGAGCTTCTCTGTGGAAAGTTCTACTCAGAGCTCTTGCCCCTTTTACTGGGTTGCTTTTAAGTTGTAAGAACTTTTTATACATCCTGGATGCAAGGTCTTTATCAGATATGTAGGGTTTGCAAGCATTTTCTCTTAATCTGCAACTTACTTTTCATTTTCTTAATGGCTTCGTTTGAAATGAAAAAAGTTATTGATTTTGATCAAGTCCAACTTATCAACTGATGCAAAAGATCACAAGATCTATCATCTGAGATGTTTTTCCTACCATTTTACCTGATTCTTCTGGCTCTTTTTAAACTTTTCCTTCAAATTCCATTTCCTGAACATGCTCCTTATCCGGCATTAGCATACAACTGTGACAATGAACTCCATGCTGAATGAAACAGAAATGCAGACTAATGATGGGTCTTGTGGTCTTGTGTTCACTCCCTTTGCCAAATATCATGATTCACTCACAGAATCCTCATAATAACTTATGCTCCTCTTACATCAACTCCCAACAGCTTCTCCAGGATGATGAAGAAGAAGAGATTGCCCAGTTGAAAAGAGGAGAAAATTAGGACAAAGTTGTTTTTCAAGGATAGAAAGTTTATAATACAGAGAAAAGGATCTTGTATAAAACTCGGTCATTATTTTTTTTTAATAAAGAAAAAAAGGAGTGGTAAATGTCGTAAAGAAGAACACAAAGACAAAGAATAAATAGGGGAGATTTTAGTGTTACATGAGATCTCGATCTAGGTTCCCACGGGAAGATCAGGCACAGTATGTCAGCCAATCTCATCTTCCTGACAATCCTGTCAGGTAGATAACAGTTCTCCATTTACCAAGAGAGCTAAGTCTGGAGTAGAAAAATGAGTCGTCCAAGGGTCGGGGGCCTGGCTGGCTCGGTTGGAAAAGCATGTGACTCAGGGGATGTGGGTTCAAGCCCCACATTGGGTATAGAGGTGACTTAAATAAATAAATAAACTTAAAAAAAATGAGTCGTCCAAGGCTATACTGAGTGAAGTACATGTAATTTGAACTCAGAACTAGAGGTGGTATACTATTTCTCAAGTGTCAAGTGAGGGAAAAATGGCAAAATACCAGGATACAATTATTTCAGGGAGGAGGGAGGTGTTTAGAGAAAGTATTAAGAGTGTGTAAAATAAGAAAAGGTTCTTTCCAGGGTCAGTTCTATCTGGAACAGCACAATAAAAGTGGACTGCCAAAGATAAAATCTTTTAGGCTCATGAAATAACCCGAACCCTAACCTAATTTCATGCTTTTATGAAGAAATCAACACTAACCAAATGCACACTGCCATTTTATCTTGTCTTGTTTCTAAAGTAAGAAAACTAAAAATTACTCTCTAAGGCTGTCTTCACCTTAGAGCATCTATTAGTTTCCCTTCAACTAGCAAAGAAATTGTTTAGTGTAATTCCATTATTTTTTTTTAAAGATTTTATTTATTTGACAGAGAGAAACACAGCCAGAGAGGGAACACAAGCAGGGGGAGTGAGAAAGGGAGAAGCAGGCTTCCTGCCGAGCAGGGAGCCCCGATGTGGGACTCGATCCTGGGTCTCCGGGATCATGACCTGAGCCGAAGGCAGTCGCTTAACCAACTGAGCCACCCAGGCACTCCTGAAATTCCATTATTAAATTTGGTGTGAGATCACAGGGTATGAACTATCAAAATCTACCACACTGAATGCATTAAAATGTTATCTGAGGATAAAAGTAGAGCTAGATTTTTATTAGAATTCCATTCTAGTCCTTTCATTTCTTAGAAAAACACAGGCAGCCCTTAAATAATTACACAGAATGTTTTTCAAAGGAAATATGTTAATTATAGATATAATCAATTTGCTTTTTAAATCATTGAGTAGGTTTTCAGAAGAAAAGGATTTAACTTCAATAAACATGAAATATGTACAGGAATGAAAAGTTAACATCAATTATAAAGATATTTTTTATAGCAAAGTATTATAACACAGGAGTAATAAAAATGGGATTTTCAGCTTTCAGTGCACGGAAATTTTATTTAAGGAATTTTATGATCATAGTTTTATTAATCCTCCTCACAAGTTTCACAAAGAAACCACAGATCAGTGAAAAAACAGTAAGAATCACCTTAGTGGCAGTCTTGAAAAACAGAAAAGAGCCCCAGGGCTGGTACCGACTGACATCATGGTTCTGGGACAACATTGCTGTGTGACCTTAAGTAGTAAATTAATCCCCCTCAAAAGTGAGTTATTTATTTAGAAAGAGAGTAAGAATCCTTTCATTACTACCTCAAAGAAGTGGTTTTAAATTTTATGAGGAAACACAAAAATACATTGAATATTTAGAAACTCAGCAGAACTTCAAACTATCAGTCAAAAAAAACCCAAAAACCCACAAAATGCACCTGCTCTACACATTTAATCCTTATGTTTTCTTTAGGGTGAGGAAACAAAACAGAAATACCTTATTATTCTTTATATATATGTATATATTACTTATTTATTTGACAGAGAGCGACACAGCAAGAGAGGGAACATAAGCAGGAGGAGTGAGAGAGGGAGAAGCAGGCTTCCCGCTGAGCAGGGAGCCTGATGTGGGACTCGATCCCAGGACTCCGGGATCATGACCTGAGCTGAAGGTAGACGCTTAATGACTGAGTCACCCAGGCACCCCAACCCCTATTATTCTTAATTTTACATTTCTAACTCAATGAGGTAACAGGTCTTGGTGACAATACCTTCTATTTCAGTTATTTATACAACTGCCTCAAACATTAATTGAGGCCCACTTCCATTATGTCAGGAGTTGTGTGGACAAACTGACAAAAGGCCAAGAGACACGCTCTCGTGCTCAGGAGGCTCTGCAGCCTGTCCCAGCAGAGAAGGCTGAGATAAAAGCAAGAAATGGTCCTGAAGAGCAAGAGCAAGATATGGTCCACAATGAGGCAGAAATCAGGTAAGATCAAGGAAATCAGTCAGCTAGTGGTGATGGTGGGCTCAACCAACATATGCATGGGTTTCAGTTTTTCCTCTTAATAATCTATCTAATTCCCTAGTGGATGACAATGTTGGACATATTTTCATGTGCTTGTTTGCCACCTGTAGATCTTCAGTAAAATGCCTCTTCATATCTTTGCTGATGTTCTAATTGTACTCTTTGCTTTTTTTTACTGTTGAGTTTTCTAAGTTCTATATACATTCCACATACTAGGCCTTTGCCAGATATGGGGTTTGCAATTATTTTGTTCTAGTCCAAAGCTTGTAACAGGATCTTTCACAGAACAAAATTCTAAAACTACTGATGTCCAATTTATTGTTGTTTTCTTTTCTCAATCATGCCTTTGATATCAAGTCTCATACTTATTTGCACTGACCTAGAAACTGAAGTCTCCCACATTTTTTAAAAAGATTTATTTATTTATTTGACAGAGAGAAACACAGCCAGAGAGGGAACACAAGCAGGGGGAGTGAGAGAGGGAGAAGCAGGCTTCTTGCTGAGCAGGAAGCTGGTGCAGGGCTTGATCCTTGGACTCCGGGATCATGACCTGAGCTGAAGGCAGATGCTTAATGACTGAGCCACCCAGGCACCCTTTTTTCCTTATTTTTATAAAAACTGTATACTTCCACATTTTGTATTTGTATTCCACATTTAAGGTTTGTGACCATTTTGAATTAATATACTTGAGTTTTGTATAAGCTATGAGACTTTGGTTGAGACTCTCTTTTTTTTTTTTTTTTTTGGTCTATGGACATCCAAATGCTCTAGTATTAATTACTGAAAAGACCATCTTTTCTTCATTGACCTCTTTTTGAAGCTTTGTCAAAATCAATTGGTCATAATTTTATGGATATATTTCTCATCCTTTGTTCTATTCCACTGATCTATGCGTGCATCCCACTGTTAACTCCACACAGTCTTGATAATGTAGCAATATACCAAGTCTTAAAATCAGGCAGACTGATTCTCCCACTTCATTCTTCTTTTTTAAATTATTGTAGCTATTCCAGTTCTTTTGAATTCCATATGAGTTTTAGACTAATGCTCACTCTATCTATAAAAATCTTGCTGGAAGTATTTTTGGTAATTGTGTTAAATCTGTATGTCAGTTTAGAGGGATTTGGTATCTTAACTATGTTGAGTCTTTCAACTCATACAAATTAAAAATAAGTCATACTGTTGTGGGTTAAACTGTGCTCCTCAAAAAGATTTAAATTTTAACACTGAAACCTGTAAATGTGATCTTTGCAGGAAACAGGGTCTTAACAGATGTAATCGTAAGTCCTAATCCAATGACTTGTCTGGCACCTTCATAAAATAAAGAACATTTTAGGATGCCTGGGTGACTCAGTTGGTTAGGTGTCTGCCTTTGGCACAGGTCATGATCCCAGGGTCCTGGGATATCCCCACATCAGCCCCCATATCCCCACATCAGGCTCTCTGCTCAGCAGGCAGTCTGCTTCTCCCTCTCTCCTTCCCCCCACTTATGCTTTCTTGCTCTCACTCCCTCTCTGAAATAAATAAAATCTTTTAAAAAGAAATAAAATGAAGATAATTTGGATACAGACACACAGAGATGAGAATGCCATTTGACAAGAGAAGCAGAGATTGGAGTAATGAGTCTATAGACAAAGAATGCCAAGGACTGTTACTAAGGACAAAGTTCAGAAGAGAAGAAGTAGATTCTCCTACAAAAGCTCCAGAAATAAATCAACCCTACTGACTCCTTGATTTCAGAATCAGTCTCCAGTATTATGAGGGAATAAGTCTGCTATCTTAAGAAAAATATATTTTTTTTCTGTCTATTTAGATTTTCTGTGATTTCTTTCAGAGCACTGTGTAGTTTTTAGCATATAAGTCTTGTACATTTTGTTATATTTACCCCAAATATTTACTTCTTTAAAATTTTGAATGATTATAAGTGGTATTACCTTTTTAATTTTCATATCCATGTGTTTATTCCTACGATAGAGAAATATGATCGGTTTTTGTACGTTTATCTTAAATCCTGTTACTTAACTGAACTCCTAATTGGTTTTAGGAATTGTTCTGTAGATTCATTAGGATGTTCCATGCAGATAGTCACTGCATTTGCAAATAGTAGGAGTTTCGTTTCTTCTTTACCGTATGCCTCTATTTTGTTCTGGTTGGGGTTTCCTGTAGATGCTTTTATCAGGTTGAGAAAATTCCCCTCTATTATTTTTGTGAGAATTTTTATCAAAATAATCATCGAATTTTTAAAATACTTTTTGTCTAAACCCACTGATATAATCACTAGCTTTGCATTTTTGGAATAAACTCCACTTGATCATGGAGAGTAATTTTTTATATATTACTGAATCTTATTTGCTAATATTGTGTTAGGAATACTTCTATCCCTACTCATGCAATATATGGGTCTAGAGTTTGTTGTTGTTATTGTTATTGAACAGTCTTTGTCTGGTTTGGGCATTAAGATAATACTAGCCTCATAACACAAATTAGGAAGTATCATTTCTTACTCTGTTTTCTGGAAAAGAGTATACAGCATTGGTGTTAATTCTTGTTTAAGCCTTGGGATAAATTCTCTAGTGAACTCAGCTGGGCCTAGAGATTTCACTTGGGCGAGTTTTTAATGATAAATTTAAGTTCCTTAATAGTTATGGTGCCATTCAAGTGATCTAGTTCACACTGGGACAGCTGTGGTAGTTTTTGCAACAAATTGGACCATTTGCTGAATTTGTATGTCAAAGTTGCTCCTATGGTGAGAAGGGATGTATTATCACCAACCAGAACAGGGATACAAATTCAGGCTCCCACCTGGCCTTCTCTGTCCTCAGGCTGGTGAGGGTAACAGGTCACCTCGTTACAACTCATGGGGTGAAAGGTCAGGGTTCCCACTCGGCCTGACATGAGTAGTGGTGGGGCCACATCATTCTCTGTGCTATTTGGCTGGAGTGGAGACATTATGGTCTAAAAGGTTTCTGTCCTACAAGGCTGCCCTTCCCTGGTCCTTTAACTACAGAGAGGAGGCATTTCTTACTGTGCGGGTTCAGTGTGGGTTGCGTTCTGGTTTTGTATGGTCTGTGCCTGTGAACATTTCTGGGATGCAAGCTCTTGGCTTTAAAACCACACCATCTGACTGCGCCTCGTGTCTCAAAGACCCTAACCAGCAGTCTGTTTATTTTCTCCATCCTTCAAAGTCTTCTTAGGGTATATTTTATACATAATTTTCAGACCTTTTAGCTGTACTTAGTGGAATGAATAGGCAAAAGTATGCCTGCTACCTTCCAGAAACAGAAATCATCCAGGGCTTAGTTTTAAATAAACTGACAGAGCTAAAACTTATGGTGCATTAGACAGGCTGATCAAAACATAAATCTTTACCTATGGAACGAATCCTCTGCCCCTCGGCAGGCAGTCTGTTGCACCTCGTGAGAAGAGAGCTCAGGAGACAAAAGGAGAAAAATAGAAAAGAAGAGAACATGGATGAGTTTCTGTGTGCCGTTCCTTACTTTGCTCCTGCCTCACCTCCAAGGCAAGTGTAGGAACCCAAAATACCAAGCGTTCAAGTAAACTCTAAGACTGAATTCAGCCTCAATCTAGCCACTAGAGATCCATCGATCGATCTATGTTTGACATATTATTTTAAGCGCTGTACTTTTTGGATACTCTCATGCTAAACACAAATAAGGAACAAAAGCCGAGTCTCCCTCAGAATTCCTTAAAAACCTGCATACAAAAGATATAATAATAGTAAGGTTCTAATGAATGACATAATATGGCCACACTGCTAAGGTAGGATTAAATACGTCACCAAACACGGCATAGATGTTTGTACTGGGAACCACACGTTTTCCTTTTCTATGGCTTCCTCACTCCTTATGACTAAATCTAACCCCAAAAGATCAGCCATCGGTTCTTAAGCCAATTCTGACGGAGGCTGAAAGTATATCAATTGAGAAATAATTCATCCTCTTCAAGCCTATAATGAGATGTCTAATCCAAGAACAATGGCCTCCTAAGCTCCTCTCAGAACCTCATTCATCCCTTGCTGCCCGGTAGGAAGGTCCTGGACAGTCCCGGGAATCTGAGTCTCAGACTCACTCTAACACTGTGTGGGAACAAGGCTCCTGCCGTGTTTGGTCAGGTCGCCTACAATGTTACCTCCTGACATCCTGGATCAGGAAAATGAGCTAGGGGGGTTTCCAACTACTGTTTTCTTTCTAGCGGTTACTGTCAGTCATTTCATTATAATGAAGCCAGTGACTTTCAGAAAATGGGTAATCTAACAAACACTCAAAGATAAAGTTTTTGTTCTTCCAAAATGAAGCAGAGTTCTGCTTCTGACAATGGAAATCACTTTCTCACCAATTTCCTGCTGAAAATCACTGTAAAAGATGAACAAAAAATATAAAACCTATGTAGGAAGTCATCAGTCACTGAGATAAAGAGAAGCTTTAAGGCCAAGAGCCTGAGAGAGCGAAGCCAAGGCATTTACCCCAAAGCAGCAGCTGAAAGGCTGAGAACTGAATGAAATATTTAAAAGTTGTACAGGGAAAGGCAACAAAAACTGGAGTTCAGAGCCTTCCGGGGATGATTAGCCTTGGGTAAAGACAGAGGATGTCCTTAGGGACCCCAGGGCGCCTCAGCCTAGGAGGAAGTGTTAACAGAAGACAGATCAGTTATCCTAAGAACTTAAAAAAAGCTTTAGGTCAGCTCAACCACTAAAAAGATTAAAGTGACTGGCATCTCACCAAGCTACTTGCCCGAAGCAAATCTAACTCCTACAAGGAGAAAGAACATTGATTTAAACCTCAAAATATCTTATAAGTTTTCATGTACTGTATATGACACTCAGTAAAATATAATCAGCATACTGAAAAGATCGAACCAAAAGCAAGTGGCGGGGAGGGGAGTGGGCACAGACAGTACATAAAGACCCATGAGAAACCCAGTTCTTGTGTTTGTCTGATAGGCAATTTAAAATAACTGTGATCTGTGATTCAGGGACTAAATAAATTGATAAAATCCAGCAGAGTTAAAAATGATGAAAACCAAGATAATGTAAATTCTAAAATGGAATTAAGAATTTTATAGATACACATAAAACAGGTTATACAGAACTAAGGATGAAAAAAATCAGTGAATGGAAGATGAGTCAGAAGAAAATATTAAGACCCAACGAAGAAGAAAAGGAGGGAAAAAAATGACAGAAAATGAAGAGTAGGCAGAATTTGTAGGATATACACAATAAAAAGATTAACATACATGTAATTTAAATCTCAGTAGAAGGAGAGGAAAAAGGATGGGGGGGGCACAGGCAATACCTGAAAAGATGATTATTAAGAATTTCCAAAGACTGATCAAATACTGCAAGCTCCTACTTTCAAAGAGTGCTGTCAGTCTTAAGAACCAAAACAAAGAAAACAACACAACACAACTAGGAACATTATGGTAAAACTGCTGAAGACCAAAGTCAAAGAGAAAAGCCGTAAAATACGATCTATGATAAAAAGTATGTATCCTGCAAGGGGATATGGACAGTAAGACTGAGAGCTGAGAGGTGACTTCTCAACTGAAGCAACAAAGTCAGAAGACAATGGAAAGATACCGTTTTTTAAATTTATTTAAATAAAATTAATTTCATATAGTCTATTATTAGTTTGAGAGGTAGAGGTCAGTGATTCATCAGTTACAT
This sequence comes from Spilogale gracilis, assembly GCA_004023965.1. Classification (NCBI taxonomy): domain Eukaryota; kingdom Metazoa; phylum Chordata; class Mammalia; order Carnivora; family Mephitidae; genus Spilogale; species Spilogale gracilis. The sequence continues at coordinate 20,435 of PITA01011306.1, read as the reverse complement.
ACAATACCCAGTGCTCATTACATCCAGTGCCCTCCTTAACATCCATCTCCCAGCTACCATGTCCCCCACCTACCCCCTCTTGTTTGTTTCCTGTAGTTAGAGTCTCTTATGGTTTGTCTCCCTCTCAGATTTCACCTTATTTTATTCTTCCCTCCTTCCTCTATGATCCTGTTTTATTTCTTAAATTCCACAAATGAAATCATATAATTGTCTTTCTCTGACTGATTTACTTTGCTTAGATTTATTTTGCTCTAGTTCCATCCTCATCACTCCAAATATTAAGATTTCATTTTTGATGGCTGAGTAATATTCCAAAATACAAATGTACCACGTCTTCTTTATCCATTTATGAATGGATAGACAATGGAAAGACAGCCTGAAAGGATCCGGGGGCTGCTGGGAAAAAGCTACTAACATACAATAAAGGTTGAAAACATACTTCAAAAAAGTATTGGGAATGCATTTCAACATAATGACAAAAAATATATAATTTTCACACAAATACAAACTGAATGTACCATCAGCAGACAGACACTGAAGAAAATACTGAAGGGTGTTCCTTAAGAAGAGAAAACAGCCGGGGCGCCTGGGTGGTTCAGTTGGTTAAGCAACTGCCTTCGACTCAAGTCATGATTCCAGAGACCCAAGATCAAGCCCCACATCGGGCTCCCTGCTCGGCGGGAAGCCTGCTTCTCCCTCTCTCACTCCCTTTGCTTGTGTTCCCTCTCTTGCTGTATTTCTCTCTGTCAAATAAATAAATAAAATCTTAAAAAAAAGAAGAGAAAACAGCCTGGCTATGCAAAAAGGAAGGACAAGGAATGGGAATGATGACAATGGGAATAAATCCAACTGAATATTGGCTATACAATATATACGATATTGTATACAAGAAACAGTAATACTTGTGTTAACAATAATAATTGTGTTATTATGCCAAGAATATCTCGTGGAGTGTTAAATATGTAGAAAAGGACAACACATAAGAATATAAATTAGTAGGTGAGCACATGGCATTAAAGTATATTATAGCTCTAGCATTGAGTTGGTAGTGATAAAAAAAAAGTAATTTACATTAGACTTCAATATTTCAAGGAAGAATTTTATACACTAGCATAACTAATATTATAATGGTGAAAGAATGTCTATCTAACTAATATAGAGGAGAAATGGAAAATTAAATAATACCAAGTACACCTAAAGGAATGTAAGAGGAGAAAAATACATCACAGAATAGGTAACTAGAAAATAAATGGTTTTAAACTAAATATATCAATAATAACACCAAACGTAAATGGACAATCTTCAATCGAAAACAAACAAAAAAAAATTCAGGCGGGATTAAAAACAAATTATATGCTACTTATAAGAGACCCACCTTAAATAGCAGAATATACAAAGGTTGAAAGTAAAAATAGGAAATATAAATACCATAAAAATAGGCAACAAAGTCTCAAGGGAAACTCTATGCAAAATGAGCCATTAGAGATAAAACCGCTTTTCACAATGATAAAAGAGTCAATCAAGAAGGAAGATAAGCATTTTAAAATTTGTACAGAGTTAATACACAGCCTTGGAACATATAGAAGAAAACTGTCAGAAGTAAAGGAGATACACACAAATTCAAAAAATAGTGGGAGATTTCAGTACTTTTATCTCAGTAGTTAATACACCAGGCAAACAGGAATAAGATAAAGAGATACACGATAACAAGAAACGTGGCTACACATTTGATCTAGCTGATACTTAGAGAACACTGCAATCAAGAACTATATAATAACATCCTTTCCAAGTATACAATTTACCAAAATTAACCAAGTAATGGGCCATGTGTCATTTCAAAGCTTTGAAATTATAGAGCATATTTTCTGACCCTAGTGGAATTAAGTTAGAAATGAGTAAAAATATCACTAGAAAACACCCTGGGCTTGGAAAAGAGACATGTTTTTTGATAACTTGTAAGCAAAGAAGGTATCACATGGGGATTAGGAAATAGTTTAAATGAAATAATAAAGTGCTGCATCTCAGTACTAAGAGGTTTTGTACAAAGCTATGCTGAGAAGTTTACAACCTTTAATAATATATTAAAGGCTGAGGGTTGCCTGGGTGGCTCAGTTGGTTAGGTGACTGCCTTTGGCTCAGGTCATGATCCTGGAGACCTGGGATCGAGCCCCACATCGGGCTCCCTGCTCGGCGGGAAGCCTGCTTCTCCCTCTCTCACTTCCCATGCTTGTGTTCCTTCTCTAGCTGTGTTTCTCTCTATCAAATAAATAAATAAAATCTTTTTAAAAAAAGATATTAAAGGCTGAAAATCAATGATAAAAGCAACAATATCAAGAAATTTTCAAAGGTCATATTTAATGCAAGTATTAAATGAAACAAAAAATAAGGAGTATAAATTAATGTAACGGAAACGGATACACAACATAGGGATAACAAAAGGTAGTTCTTTGAAAAAACGAATATAACTGACACACACGTAGAAACATTAATCATGAAGAAATAAAAGGCAAAAATAAATATTATCCACAATAGAAGATGAGACATTATTACAAATCCTGTAAACAGTAAAAAGAGAAGAAGGGGCTATTTGAACAGCTGCATGCCAATTTAGACAAAATGGACAAATGCCTAGAAAAATATAAGCTAATCGAAATGACCCACCAAAACATATACATGAATAAATCTATGACTTAAAATAGTCTCTCTCTCCCCTTCTTCCTGACCCTCTCTCCTTCCTTCCTGTTTTTCATGTCTTTGCCTCACTCTCTCCTACTACAGACATATTCCTGTAAGTGAGGGAGGAGAAGAATAACCATTGCCACAGAGACCTCAGGCTTACATCACCTCAGCCAGCGGGGTTCCCAAAATGAGGGAACTTGTATCTTCCAGCATCAGAGTATAAAATCCCAGGGAGACAGGTGTTAAAACTACACATGTCACATTCCACTCCCAGAGCTGGGGTGAAGAGTGAGGGGGGGGGATAATTAGCAACCTCACCAGAACCAAAGGGAATGACGGAGGGCTAGTTCCCCAAAAGAAAAGAGGGTACTGTTTCCGGAAGAAATGAGAAAGGAGGCTGCGAATGAGAACAGCAGGTGTATATTATATTTCTCTTAATGACTCCCAGTCCTCAGGTATTAACAATATACATCGTTTTGTGTTTGTCACTGACATAAGTCCACGTCAAAATTGGGTTCTGAAGCTCAGTTGAGGAAAACCAGTGCAATCACATAGAATAGGCCAGAATTCGAGCTCTCTTTTTTCTTTACCCACTCCTCTGGAATGGACATCTGGGTTCTTTCCATATTTTGGCTGTTGTGGACATTGCTGCTATAAACACTGGGGTGCAGGTGCCCGTTTGAATCACTATTACTCAGCCATCAAAAAGAATGAAATCTTGCCATTTGCAACAAAGTGGAAGGAACTAGAGTGTATTATGCTAGGCAAAATCAGTCAGAGAAAGACAAATACCATATGATTTCATTCCTATGTGGAACTGAAGAAACAAAAGTGACGAGAGGGAAGGAAAAAGAAAATAAGATAAACACAGAGGAGGAGGCAAACCATAAGAGACTCTTAACGCCAGGAAACAAACTGAGGGTTGCGGGAGGGGAGTTTGGTGGGGAGTGGGGTAACTGGGTGATGGGCATTAAGGAGGGCACTTGAAGTAATGAGCACTGGGTGCTGTATGCAACTGATGAATCACTATATTCTATCAAGGAAACTAATAATACATTATTAATTAAAAACTGAAATTAAACATTTTTAAAAAAAAGGAAAAAGGACTCAAGCTCTTGTTGGAAGACCTTAGGTGGGTCATGTAGCATTCATTCCTTTCATTTTCAAAACGTGGATACCTCCTTGTTTGCATGAAGCCTAAATAAAATTATGATTAATTAAATAAAATTATATGATGCAAAAATCTTTAGCATATGGCTAATGTTAGGTGGGTTTTTTTTTAATATTTTATTTATTTATTTGACAGAGAGAAACACAGCTAGAGAGGGAACACAAGCAGAGGGGCTTTGAGAGGGAGAAGCAGGCTTTCCCCCGAGCAGGCAGCCCGTTGTGGGGCTCGATCCCGGGTCTCCGGGATCATGACCTGAGCCGAAAGCAGTCGCTTAACCAACTGAGCCACCCAGAGCTCCTAGATAGGTTTTTTTAAAAAAAGATTTTATTTATTTATTTGACAGAGAGACAGCGAGGAAGGGAACACAAGCAGGGGGAGTGAGAGAGGGAGAAGCAGGCTCCCAGCTGAGCAGGGAGCCCGATGTGACACTCTATCCCAGGACTCTGGGAACATGACCTGAGCCAAAGGCAGATGCATAATGACTGAGCCACCTAGGCACCCCTAGATGGGTTTTAAGATTATTGGTAATAACTCCAAATTGGCTGAAATTAATCTCAGGTGTAGATAAATCATACCCCAAATATAAAATAAACAGTTGTAAAAGATTACTTGAAAAAGGTTATCATTGAAAATAATAAAAATGATGTTCACATTAGGGCATTACTCAATATTATCTTGCCCCTTCCATAAAATATTCTTTCACAATCTCCTTTGTATGATTAAGAAAAATTTCTTACTGATGCATATGAGCAGAAAAATAGATAAACCTAAAATGTAAAGTTCATTGAGTTTTCACAAACTACACACATCTGTGTAACTAATATCCAGATCGAATTCTTCCCGAGACTTGATCATTTGGAAGATCTTTCAGACTGACACACTCAAGCTGACGTTAAGCAACCTATAGTATAATGACTCTAATAAAAATGCACTGTTGGACTTTAGTCCTTCCATAGATCCTTTTTGCAATAATTTTCCTCATCTGGACTAAGATCCACATCCCCACCTGTGTCATAGCATAGTTCTAGGACTACACACAGATGACTGAGTCCCTCTTCGTAAATCTTCCGCTCCATTGGTTTCTTTGACTCTGAACCTACATGAACTTTATCCAATTACCCTGGATCATTGCATAGTTTCTGCCCATTCTCTGAATGTAGGCATTGCCCAAGATTCCATCCTCACCTCAACTCTCCCTACTTCTTACATCCTCATTCAATTCTCTTTCTCTGATCAATTTCATCTGATCATTTTAACTCTATGACTCTCAAGTGTAAATCCAAATCCTGACTTTTCTCCCCAACTCCAGTCCAAGATTTTCAAGTATGTGTTGGATACCTTCATTTATCAAGCCCTGCTGATAAATCAAACTTGACCTATCAAAAAAAGGAATTCATCTTCCCTCCTAAACCTTCTCCCTCTTTCATATTCTTTACTTTAATTACCATTCTGTGACTCCTGTAAGACATCTTGAAATGATCAACTTTCCCAGGCTCACTTGCCAACTCTTGTTCTTTCTACCACCATAATGTCCTTTGAAATGAAATGTCTCTCTCCCTCCATGCCTCCCCCACTTCTCTAAATCAGTTCTCCCTCTCTGCCCAAATGTCTCCTGACTGGTCTGCTAGTCGTCAATGTCATTTCTGCACTCCATCTCCCATTCGCTAATGAACTTATTTTCTTAATGCTTGTCAGGTCATGGCAGTCCTCTACTTCAGCCGTCTTATATTACAGGAGGAATAAAGACCGAACTCCTTAGCCTGACAAGCTGCCTCCTTTTCATGAAATAGCTTCATACAATTTGCATTTAATCCTATGATATCACAGCTATGGCTCTTTAGTAGCGCCATGCTTTTGTTTCTAATGTCCTGTCTCTACTCGTTAAGACAGTATGTATCCTTCAAAGTAAGTATGTATCTTCAAAGACAGTATGTATCCTTCAAATATAATCTTCACAGAATAAATCACTCCATTTTCAGAACCCAGAACTTAAAAAAAAAAAAAATACACTAAAACTTAAGATATATGTGACAACTTTGGGTATATATTGTACCAGGCATTCTGATAGGCAATTTATATACTGTAATTCACTTAATTCCCATAGCAAGCCCGCACTTTACAGGGGATACATATGGGCTCATTTGAATTGTATGATTCTTACTGGGGCAGACCTACGAGGAGCCAGAACCAAAATTCAGAACTCTGTCACTCCAAACTCAATTTTCTATAGAAACTTTAAACTCTACAGAATAATTTCTACAAGTATTTGTCTATATACATCTCTCCCTGAGAAGAATATAAGTTTTCAGATGACTGAGGATGTGAATTATTTGGTTTGGTCCCCTCCCATACACACACACATACACACACACACACCCTAGTTGGGTTTCTCCCATAACAATTTGACTCAGCGAATGTTGAGCAAATGAATGAATACATTATCAAATTCCATTTACAAACATCTCAGTATGATGATGGATATCAATGATAAAAGAGTTCTATCTGGGCCTGGCTCTGTGGAACTCCCAAACATGGAGAACAACAACAGTCCAAAAACATCAGCTGGCATAGTTATTAGTCTAGAAGTAGCTCATGTATAAGGCAAACATAATTTCAATATGTTTTCTTTCCCTAAAAAGAAAACAGGTCTCTCTTCAGAAAAATAAAGACAACTAATTTGAGCCATACCATCAAAATATAAGGAATCTAGCAGAGAGGTGTCCACACTGAAATGCTTTGTTCTAAACACTTACCATGTAATCTTGCTGCCTTTTATCTGTGTATTTTTCTCATTCAAACCCAAGCCATGTTTCCATTCTGCAATATTTTCCTCCCTCTAGAAGGCATCTGCAGTTTCAAACATCGTGACCGTCTATAGGGACCTTAGTGCCTGCTTCTTTCCAAGCTGGGTTCTCCAGTTTTCCATTGATTACATGAGCACCAAGGGCCCCAAATAATATCCTTTCAACAAATTTCTTTCTGCTTCAACCAATCAAAGTAATATTCTGTAGCTTGAAATCAAGAGTCCTGTCTGTCACCACCCCAATCTTCTGACTGACATACACAGGGCAATCACCAAACTAGTGTGCAAAATCTTATAGCTCTATTTTTTTTTCTGATAAATACAATATAACCCCACCCAAAATCCATTCTCTTCTTCATTCAGTCATTCACATACTCCATCTCCCATTCACTGACGAACCTATTTTTTTAATGCATTCTAAATCATGAAGATACGGTCATGGCAGCATAAAACTCGTGCTAACCCTCATGGAATTCACAATTCCTCTGACAGCTCTGTTGTTGGCAACCACAGGATGTAACACATACAGTCCACATGAGGATGCTAACGGGAAGCAGAACTTAACTTCCTAAAGGGTCAAGCCTAAAAGGAGCTACTGTTACCCCTTTTCGTTTTTTAAAGATTTTATTTACTTATTTGACAGAGAGAAACACAGCCAGAGAGGGAACACAAGCAGGGGGAGTGGGAGAGGGAGAAGCAGGCTTCCCTTCAAGCAGGGAGCCCAATGCGGGGCTCAAAGACAGATGCTTAACAACTGAGGCACGCAGGCACCCCTACTGTTACCCTTTTAAACCACCAACGATCTCAACACATAAACTAAATGTGTGTGTATATATGTGTGTGTATACACATATATGTGGGTAGACATATAAACTATAACACATAGATACACATATATATGTATGATGTATATATGTTAAAGGGGAAAGTTTGGTAGACCAGAGTTTAAGAAAAACTTTAGAGGGCAATGAATCTGAGATGGTAAGAATTTAGATATATGTGGAGGGTTAGGGATGGAGCCACACATGAGACATACTCTTAGAACAACACAAAGATGGGGGCTTAAGAATCAGAGTTAACACATAATGAAGAAAATAAGTGGTTGAGGGGCACCTGGGTGGCTCAGTCATTAAGCATCTGCTTTTGGCTCAGGTCATGATGCTGGAGTCCTGGGATTGAGCCCCACATTGGGCTCCAGCCCCACATCAGGCTCTAGCCCCACATCGGGCTCCCCGCTCAGTGGGAAGCATGCTTCTCCCTCTCTCACTCGCTGTGCTTGTGTTCTTCCCTCTCTAGCCGTGTTTCTCTCTGTCAAATGAATAAATAAAATCTTAAAAATATTAAAAAAAAAGAAAGAAAATAATTGGTTGAAATGAAATGGATCTCAGAGGAAGACAAAGTTGAAGAACAAGAAGGCCAAAGGGTTATGTTTGTCTGTCAAGCTCTAGTATATTGTGGGTTTGCTTTGGTTTTTCTGGAAATTTTTTTTCCCCAATAGGCCATAGCGACGGGTTGGGATGAGTGAAATGTGATAAGCAAGTTCTTGAAATATACAGCACATATCACAAATTTAAGGTGGGTATTGTATGATCTACTTAGTGAATAAAAGAGAAATTCATCTAGCAAAATTTAAAATTAAGGTAACTATAGCATTCTTTTTCTTCCTGTTCAAAAACTGAAATAATTGTGGTGTCTGCCAATGTAGAATAGAAATGTTTAAAAACAAAAGAATCCAATTTAGAGAACTCTCTTTAAAAGTAAGTTAGATATACCAACAAAAAAGAAGAGACTATTGTCTCAATTGTCTTTTTGTTTTTTTCTTTTTCCTATCCTCTACAAAAAAAAAAAAAAAAAAAAAAAGAATGAATATATTAATGGAAATGCTAATGGTAGAAATCTCTGGAGTTTTCACTAATGTTTTAAATTGGCTTTTTATAGAGCAACAATTACATGAACTATAAAAATAGATAATATACTGTATCACTAATGAAATACTCTGAGGGCTTTAAAATGCTTTACACTAAGAATTCATATTTGAACATCTTGCTATCAGAAATAGTGAGTTTAAAATAATATCTACATTAATAATATAGACACATAGGTACATAAAAGTAAAATTGCTTAAAACAGATTCATCTCTTTTTTGCTACAATCATGAAATTCAGGAATCAATAACAGATTCATTCCAGTCCCTTAAAATCATTTTAGTCATTACTTTTGATTATTTTTGCTAATTCATGAACTAATCAGCCAATGGAGAAAAAATAACTAGTATTATAGAATCTCCTATCTTGAATATTTTTCTGACCCTAACTTTGAGGGAACTCCTTAGAAAAGCATCAGAAGGCCCACCAGCAACTAGAGGTAAAGAGTCTTGGTATTTCACAGTCTGGATGGAACAGTGGAGGACAGGACAGATCAAGACAGCTAACTTCTCAGAGCTTCAAGCTGGTTGCTCAAGCTGAGAATCTAGACAGTAACTTCTATATTTATGGCCCCATGTCTAACTGACTAGCAAAGTCAGTGGACTCACCTTCCAAAATAAACCTGAAATAATATGCCCTCAAAAATATACCGATTTCTTTCCATTCTCACTACAACAACCCGGTTCTGCACGCCATTACTCGGGCGTGAACTCATATGGCAGCTTCGTAATTGTCTTCTGCTGCCGTTATTACCCAGCTTTAACGTCCTCCACAAGAGTCAAGAGTGAAGTTCTAAAAAAATCCAGTTGCTCATTCAGTGCATATTTATCAAGCACCTATATATCCAGACACTGGAAAAGGAGACAGAAAAGGTCAGTCCGCGTCTAGCTGGAGGAGACAGAGAACATGCAAGAAAATTTCAAGCTGTGGTTAAGTGCTGGGAATGAAATTAAAAAATAGCCAGAAGAGTTACAATGGACTCATTCAAACGGGTTCATTAGCTGAACTCACCAAAATAAACTAGTGAGATGTTCAAATAAAAGTGTTTTACAATTTGGGGCACTTGGGCGGCTCAGTCGGTGAAGCGTCTGCCTTCGGCTCAGGTCATGATCCCAGGGTCCTGGGATGGAGCCCCGCATCGGGCTCCTGCTCCTCCCTCTTCCCTCTCTTGCTGTGTGTCTCTCTCTCAAATAAATAAAATCTTTTCTTTTAGTGTGTTCTACAGTGTTATATCTTATTCTCCTATATCTGCAACACAGACAGAAGCAGTTAAGTGGCCATAAACTACACTCAAGTGGAGGAGTCACTGAATTGCTTCCCCCGGAAAAAAATCACGGCTCAACGCTGAAGATCAGAATGCAGACTGCTTCGTTTAACATTTTAAGTAGAACCCCTCTTATCTTTGCCTTCTGGTTTTTTTTTTCTCTAAAATGAAAAAGCGGTAACTCCTGCATGCTGCTGAGGGCATAATCCTTCTGCTTCGGCCCTTGCCCCATGCCACACACCCCCTGCCCATGTCGGACCAACATCAGCCCTTGGAACGGGATTGCTGCGATAGGATTAGTGATGCCCATGGACCAGGACGTATTTGCAGAACCACACCAGGAACCTGTTGGAAGATGGACAAAGGGCACAGATTCTGTCTGCTATGCTGTGTGTGTGTGTGTGTGTGTGTGTGTGTGTGTGTGTGTTTCCTGACAGACTGAATCTCCTCCCAACACCCGTCTCAGATTTGCCGCCTCAGTGGCGATAAGCCCCTCGATGAGCTGGTCTAACTATAACCCTCAGCCCTTCCCAGGTGGCCCCCTCCCTGTGCAGTGTGCTCTGCCATGACAAAGAGGAACACTGCAGGTGAAGGGTATCCCGTATGCTCCCTATTCCACCCACCTGTCCCTCCCTGGCCGCATGTCAAAATCAGAAACAAGACACTGACTATCTCGACCACGCTGCCATATACCGTGTTCTTTTCCAGTCAGCCTCTGTGACCTGGCAAAGGGAGGAAACCTTGAGAGACTTAAAAACGTAATTAACCGAGCGATCTTCAGGAGGGCTAAGGGAATCCTTGGTTGTTTTAACCCCACTATCACACACCGGAAGGACTTGCTGCAGAAGTCAGGCAGCCTCTGCTGGAAACCTGTGAACAGTCCGGCAGGACGGGAACTCCTCTGAAGAAGACAGACTCTGCCTGCACCAACACCACGTCCCTGAGTGCAGAACCCATTTCCTTCAAAATAGGGGCTCAGAGATTATAAATTCCAGTGGCCTTTTCCTGGTTGACCATGTACCCCCGAAGAAAACTAACTATTAAATCAGGGTCAGCCTGGAGCCACGTCCCTCATGGTCCACTGCAGGGCACTGTGTGAGGCACTGTCCAATCTGACACTTGCAGCAGGGACTTGACAACCCCGGGGCACGCAGATGACTCACTTATCATCTGTGAAGTAACACACAGCCTAGAGGAACCCAGCATGAACTGGGTAAGAGCATCTTGATCCAGATAACAGGCCGTGATGGAATTTTAACAAGATGGCATTTAGTAAACACAAAACTTAGCTTAAAAGCAGAAACAAAAACCCTACGAGAATAAATGGGGAGAGTGTGATTGAACATCAGTACAATTAAGACTTAGGAGTTTGAATGGACCCCTAATAACAGTAAAAATAGCAATCATGAGAGTAATAGCAGCTAATATTTATTGAGGGTTTATCATGTACCGGGCACTGTTCTAATCATTTAAAATGTATTATTAACTTGTTCAATCTGCATGACACCCTTGAGGTAAATTATTGGCATCCTCGATCTATACGTGAAGAAACTAAGGCACAAAAACAAAGTGACTAGAAAAAAAAAATAATAACGTAATCAATAACATGATTGCTAAACACATTTGGTATCTTAAGTGTTGTTAAAGAACAGTGGAACAAGAGATTCATGACATCAGACTGTATTCTGTTCTGGGTTATGACAAAAACAATTATTTTGAAGGAAAAAAAAATGAATGGAAAAGACTGGTGAATTTGCACCTAAAGAACAGAAAGAGGAGAGGAACACAACAGCTTATGGGGGTCCTCAAACCCAAGGGGCTGCTGTAGATGTGCGTTGTGCTGTTTCAGAGGTCAGCCTTGGGCATCACGGTAACACATCTCAGATTCCCAGATTATAAAGAACGAGATGCAAAAGAGAATAAACATGGGCTCCACAGAAAGCTTTCTAGTGGGATCGCTTTGTAAGATGAGAAACACACCTTGCTGACAATGTACAAGGAGTGGACAGCAGATGACATGGGACCAAGTGAGAACCAAGGATCTGTGCTCTGCAATACTAAAGCAATCAACTATAGACACTATTTTGGTAACACATCAACATAAGTAAATTTCAGGCTAAAGGTAAATTATGGTAGCCAAACTAAAGGAAGGTCCTCTGAGAAAGCCTCTACCTGAACCTCTAAGTGTTTCAATTAAATTCAATAGTTCCTGACTTTTATATGCCAGGCTACCCAGAGGCAGGGATCATGGCTATTTATAAGCTTACAGCTTATTTTTTCCCGTGAACAGAAATAGCTATGTCAAAAGAACTATTGTCTATTGTTTTGAAACCAGCTACAAATAGATATCTGAAGAGTACACTGACATAAAGCCAAAGTATAACCATCTGAATTTGAATTTGGCCACAGATTACCTTAACTTTATTTGCGTTCAACAATTTTTTTAAAGATTTTATTTATTTATTCGTCAGAGACAGAAAAAAACACAGCTAGAGAGGGAACACAAGCAGAGGGAGTGAGAGAAGGAGAAACAGGCTTCCCACTGAGCAGGGAGCCCAATGTGGGACTCGATCCTAGGATTCCAGGATCATGACCTGAGCCAAAGGCAGACGCTTAACGACTGAGCCACCCAGGGACCCCTGCTTTCAACAATTTCTCAAGCCATTAATTATGCATTTGTTTTAAATTGCCTTTCAGTATAATGCATGTTCCGGGTAAATAACTTAATTGAATTAAATATTGTACTCTTTTACTTTCTTGTATAATCTGATTTGACTGATTTTGCTTTTCTGAAGTTCAGGTATTTTTTTGTTTTAATCTAGCTTTTTGTTTTTGTTGGCTTGTTGTCCGTTCTTAGTTCCCTTACCACTGTCACTTTTCCCCTAAATTCTGGTTTTGTCATTTTCCTTCCATTTTTGTCATCCTCATTATATCCCCATTTTGAATATTGTTCACCTTGGTTAACCCCCACACATCAAGGTGTTCATTCAGTTTGGATCAAAAAACCAAAATCACTCTTAGAACATGTTCCAACTCTTTAAACATCTTCAATGATCAACTCTTCACTTGTTTCTAAAAATATATCTATATTATGTAATTTAAGGAACACAATAATCCTGTTGAGTTGATAGAAATATTTTCCAATATTTTAGTGGCACAGAGAGGTTCAATAACTTGCCGGCGGTCACAAATTAGAAAGTGATGGAGCTAGAATTTAAACTCCCAATCCTGTGTATTAAGTCACCAGGCTATCCTCCTCTACCCACCCCATGATCCAACATAAAATAAAAGCTGGCATAGTATAGTATCAAGCAAATAACAGCTTTTAAAATTATTTGGGAATTAGGCCACCTCTTGCTTGAAACAGCAACTTCACTCTAAAGTTTAGCAGTCCCCAAACTTCAGAATTAAAGTCCCCATCACTTTAGCTCAATAGCAAGAAACACAAAGCAGTGGGGACTAAACCCATTCACAGGTAGGTCTCCTCTGTACTGGACAAGAGAAGAAATCAGAAAAGACCCTGCTGAACCACCTGGGTGGCTCAGTAGGTTAAGTGGCTGCCTTTGGCTCACGTCATGATCCCAGGGTCCTGAGATGGAGCCCCATATTAGGCTGCTTGCTCAGCAGGGAGTCTTCTTCTCCTTACCTCTGCTCTTGTGCCCTCACTCTCTTTCTCTCCCTTTCAAGAAAGAGGGAGGGAGGGAGGGAGGCAGAAAAGACCTTGCCCCAAGGCTTGACCCCCTTATGGTTGGTACCCATGAAAGTTTGTTGAACAGACGTTAAGTTCTTAGCTGCTATACCAGTTCTATTTACACAAGACTGTCAAATCAATCTTCCCTGTGAAATTGTACCTAGAATAGTTTGAACTTTCCAAATGAACGTATCATTATATCCCACCAAACTTTAACGCAGGGGAGGTAATGTAATGGGGTATGACAGTGTCATAAAAGGAAATCTGAGCGAAAGGGGAAAAAAAAGAAAAAAAATCACTACTCTATCTCATTGTCTCAGTTTCTCAATCCAGAAAATAATTTCATTGTTTACAGGAATCTAAGAATTCGATAAAATTGTGTTAGGTAAAAAGCATGCTGTGTACACTGAAGAGTCAGACGAGAAAAAAAAAAATCAACATCACTACAAAACTCCTAGAAGGCAAGGTAGGAGAAAATCTAGATGTTCTTTGCTCTGGCAATGACATTTTAGATACAACATAATCCATGAACAAATGAATTAATAATCTGGATGTCATTAAAATTAAAGTTTTCTACTCTGCAAAAATCAATGTCAAGAAAATGAGAAGACAAGCTCAACACTGGGAGAAAATATTTCAAAAGAAATATCTGATAAAGGATTATTTTCAAAATATACAAAGAACTCTTAAAATTGAACAAGAAAACAGCCCAATTAAAAAAAAAAAAAATGGACCAAAGACCTGAACAAGCACCTCACCAAATAGGACACGCAGACGGCAAATAAGCACATGAGAAGATGCCCTCCCATCGTATGTCATCAGGGAAATGCAAAATAAAACAACAGGATACCACTACACATCTATCAGAATGACCCAAATCCAAAAAGCTGACACCAAATATGGACAAGGACATGAAGCCAAAGGAACTCTCATTCACTGCTGGTAGGAATGCAAATTGATACCAGCCACTTTGGAAGAGTCTGGTGGTTTTTTACAAAATTGAACACACTCTTCCAATACAGGCCAATAGTTTTGCCCCTTGATACTTATCCCAAGGAATTAAAAACTCATGTCCATACAAAAACCCGCACACTGATTATGTAGAGTAGCCTTTTTCATAATTGCCAAAACGTGAAAGCAACTAAGATCCCCTTCAGCAAGTGAAGGCATAAACGGTGGTAGATCAGAGATCCAGATAACAGAATATTATTCAGTTCTGAAATGATCTACCCAATCATGAAAAGACATGGAAGAAACTTAAATGCACATTACCCAGGGAAAGAAGCTGATCTGAAAAGGCTCCATGGGGTACAACTCCATGACATTCCGGGAAAGGCAAAACTATGGGGATAGTAAAAAGGTCAGTGGTTGCCAAGGACAAAGAGGAAGGAAGGATGAAATCTGAGCAGCAGAGAACTTTTAGGCCAGTGAAACACTCTGCATTGATACCGTATGACAGATATATATCACGATACATTTGTCTAAACCCAAAAAATACACAACACCAGAAGTGAACCCTGATGCAAACTATGGACTTTGGGTGACAACAAAGTGTCCGTGTAGTGTCATCAGCTGTAACCAACATAATGGGGATGGTCGGGCACATGTGGGGGTGGGGGTATGTGGCCTACCTCTGCACCTCCCACTCCATTTTACTATGTGTCTAAAGCTGCTCTGAAATAAAGGCTCTTATTAAAGCAGTATCAGTCCCAGGAATCAAACTCAGTTGATAATGATTACGGTTAACCACAACTGCCATTTTCTAATATCCCAGGTAACAAATCTGCGCTCTGAGGAGACAATGACAGTTTATTAATATTACAACACCAAACCTGTAATACTTGCATATTTGTCACTTGGGATCATCTGTGTCTCTACTAAGTGTTCACAGCCAAATCCCAGAGAGCACAGATGGCTTGCTGGGCAGGTGACCCAGTGAGTCCCACAGGTCTCAATGCTTAGAGGGGCCATGTGTCTGCTTTAATGCTCCACTCTCTCTGTCTTGCAGCTCTCATTAGTTATTTGAACCAGAGGCTTAAATTGTTATTTCGCAGAAGACCTTTACAAGTTATGTAACTGTTCCTGCCAGTGGGACCAATGCAGAATCTGAGGCTACTAGGGGAGGAGGGGTTTGAAGAAAATGCAGGCTCAGGGATGGAAGCTCCTGGTTATCCATGCAGGAAGGGGAGCTCAGTTGCCCCTGACTGCAGTCCTGAGTCTCAATCATAGGGACATCAGCAATCATTCAAATGGCTCCCTTTCATTCCATGAAGAAATCAAGGCGTGCCTCCAGAGTTGTAGCGACCGCGCACATTCCCCGGCTCCTCAGTGGTGTGTCGCCCGTGCCCCGTCTAACAAATGAATGCCCTGCTCTGAAAGAGGCACATGTGACTGCAGGACTGGCTCAGGGTCTCAGGTCACAGGTGCCCCTCGTAATCAGCACTCCATGGGTCACTGTGCTCGCTCATCACAGATACCGTGTACTTGGTAACTTGCCTTTTTGCAAAGCCCCTAAAACCAGTCCCTGAGAAAATGGGCCGATCCTTATATTAGTCGGAGTGTTTTTGGGTTTTGTCTCCTCTTTTCCACCAAGTACTAATAGCCTGCGGGTGCAATGTCTGAGAACAGCTTTACAGAAATGCTGTGGGTTCCGCGCTGATGTTGCTTGTTTGGAACACATCTGGGGTGCTGAGTTATTTATCATTAAAATGTTTCCGAAGGATGAGGACTCACTGATAACGCCTTGTTTATTGTTTTTAATAATTTATTTTTTCAGTGTTCCAAGATTCATTGTTTATGCCCCACACCCAGTGCTCCATGCAATTAGATAGCGTCTTGTTTAGAAGCACGAGCTTGGGCATCAGACCCTGCACCTTCATTACCAACCATCAACCTCACCTGCGTGGCTAAGCACCGAAATGCATTACTCCATGTTCATCACCTACAGATGGGAACGAATCCCAAGTTCAAATCCAAGTTCTCTGATTCAGGCTGCTGCCCTCATGTAATATTCAACCCCCTACAGCAGAAGGTGAAAGTCAGCCAGGAAGGGAAATGGGAAAATGTAATTGAAGTCTGTTTCAAAACTAGTCAACATCCACCTCCCTCCAGTCACACACAACATTGCTACTGAAAATGTTGGTATTTCCTCTTCGTGCTTCTCTGCTACCTGCTGCCATGGCGATTAGCATATGCATCCTTAACCTACTGCAGTTACCTGGAATTAATACTGTATCACTTGAAACTTAATGTAAGAACCTGTCAACAGTGTAACTCCATTTATAGACCTCTCAATCATGTAAGGAAATACACTTACCATGTTATAAACTCCACAGTACATTGCCATTAATTAAGCTACAAACCTCAGCTGATTTTAAGTAATTTTAAAAAGAAACTATAGAGTCTTTTATTTATGTACACATCAACAATGCCCTTTGCTTTTCTTTCTTTGCTGTAGATCCATCTGGTATCATATCCTTTCAGCTTGAAGAACTCATTTTTAGTGTATCTAGTACAGCAGACCTGCCAGAAACAAATTCTATTTCTCTAAATGTCTTCATTGTGCCTTAATTTTTACAAATATGATCTTGTTCAATATAAAATTCCAGGTTGACATGTTTTTTTTCCCCCAGCACTTGAAAGGTATTGTTCCATGTCTGTCTGTTTCCACGAACATGTCAACGATCTTAAAAGATTCTTATCATTTTTATCCAGTAATATGTTTCTTTTGTCCTCTGGCTGATTTCAAGATTTTCTTTTTACCTTGGGATTTCAGAAGATGTGTAGGTATGGTTTTCAATCTATCCCTGACTGAGATTCTTGGACTGCTTTAGACCAATTTCAGAAAAACTTCAGTCGAAGTTTCTTCACCAATTTTTTTTCTTCTTCATTGTCTCTCTCCTCTCTGTCAAAAGACTTTAAAAGTGTTAGACTGGGGCACCTCGGTGGTTCAGTCGTTAAGCATCTCCCTTCAGCTCAGGTCATGATCCCAGAGTCCCAGGATCGAGCCCCGCATCAGGTTTCCCCTCGTTGGGGGGTCTGCTTCTCCCTCTCTCACTCCCCCTGCTTGTGTTTCCTCTCTAGCTGTGTTTCTGTCAAATAAATAAAAATCTTAAAAAAAAAAAAACGTGTCAGACCATTTGATACTGCCCTTCAGATCACTGAGAATTTGGTTTTTTCTTTTTGTGCCTCATTTTAGATGATTCCGATTGCTTTGTCACCAAATACATTGCTTCTTCTGTTATGTCTCATCTACTATTAATCTCATCCCATTTCTTAAAATTTCAGCTTTCATGGTTTTTGTTCTTACATTCCTACTTGATTTACTTTTATACATTTTTGCCTCAAACTCCCATTCCTTTATGATTACATTTATCTTTTCCAATAGACTCTTTATATATTTATGATAAAGTACATGTCTGCTAATTGTAGTATCAGTATGATTTGTGGGTCTGTTTCCATGAAATTATTTTTTTTCTTGGCAAGGCCTAGTAATTTTTGATTGTCTCATTTAACATTTTAGAACCTGCTATCTTCCTCCGAAGAGTATTGAGTTTTGTACAAGCGGCCAGTTAAATTACGGGTGCATCACCTTGACCAAGCTGAAATTTGGCTGTATATTTCACGAGGATATACCTATTTTAGGTGTACCCTGACTCCTGGGCCAAATATCTCAGCCTGGACATAGTACTTATTCCTAAGGGCAGAACTTAAAGGTTTTTAGTGGAAAGTTGAAACAAGTTTATCAACATTCCCTAACTTGAAAGGACCCAAATTCAAGCTCTGCTAGTAACAGGAATCGGCTAAAATCCTTGCTAAGCGTTTCAGCTTCCAGCTGGTCTTTTCTCCTCGGGCTCTCTAAGAGACTTCCCCAGCACACGTGCAGTTCAGGGGTCAAGCAAGGATTTGGGGAGCATTTACATCCTATTTTACAGCTCCTCATTCTATCTTTCTTTCTTGTCTGGTTTCTCTTCCTTCAACTCCCAGCCGTTCTGGCCATTCTAAACTCTTTTTATGACTCCTCAGGCTAATAAGACTTTAGCTTTCTGCCTCAGTTCTAGTTCTGGAAAAGGTTCCTGAGGGAAAAGACTTACAAATATGACTTGACCACTGCAATTCCTTTTTCTCAAGGGTTGGATGCCCTCAATGTCTGCCTTTGATTATTTTCCAGTGACAAGAATTGAAAAAAAAAAAAAAAAGTTTCCCAGACTTGATAAGTGTAATAACTATAATCATCACAAGGGCTAGTTTTATACGAGCCTACTGCCATTACCAAGACCAAAGTGTCTCCTCTGTTGAATTTTTAACCATGTGCCATGTTATGTTGAACAAGATGATTTTTAAATAAATAAAAAAGGCCACACACCTCACTCTACAAGTAATATTTACTCAATGCCCAACTTCTAATATAAACTTTTAACATACGTTAACTTATTTAATTCTCATGGCAGCCCTATGAGGTAGATTCTATCACTGTAAGTTTACAAATGAGGAAACTAAGCCCAGAAATTTTAGGTAACTTGTGTAGTCATAAAGTTAATTACAGAGCTGCATCAGGGTGCACAATTTCAGTACTAGCCTCGCCCCTTCCTCATGCAAGAAAACTGAGATGGCTTTGCATTTCTGGTGAGTGGACTGCCTCTCAGATTGGACTGTAAACTCCTCCATGGGAATACCTGAACTTCTATTCACCAGGGCACATGAGTACGGTCCTAACCACTGTTATATCTTCCATATCAGCCAGTTACTCTCCAATACCTCAGCCTTTCATCTCTCACATGAATGAAGAAGACATTGCTCTTTTAAATCCCAAATAAAAGCAACCACCCAAAACTGGTATTATTAAAATTCCTCACCTTTCAGTTCATCTACTTGCAAGAATATACTGCAATTCACAAATCTATCAATGAAGTAAAGCTAATAGAAGGAAAATGAAATTCATAAAATAACTGACCTTTTCCAAAGTATTTAAAGGAAAAGCATCAATGTTCACACATATTATAGATATAAGAATGTTGAATAGAGTATTAGAGAATTTTACCAATTAAAACCAGTAATGCCCCACATCATTTGAAAACTGGGAACTTCACTGAACTTTAAATAAGAGAAGAAACATGAACAGTTTAATTCTGTAGACTGAAAATATACCTCATTAGATGATGACTTTTAAACTTTCAGTGTTTGTGAAGTCATTCTAAATCCAGTTCATTTTCAGAAAAAAAAAAAAAAAAAAGTACAAACTAACTGAGACAGGATCCTGTCCATACCAACCCTACCTGTGATAAGAGGCATGTGGTCTTCTGAGGCAAGGACCACTCTGCTGAGGAGGTATGGTAGGTATGTTATTTCTGCTGACAAGGATGGGTTCTCCCTTCCCTAGTCACATAGAGTTTCCTATGTGGAACTTCTCTTTTATTCCCCATCTGTGCTATTGGGCATGTCCGTCCCAAACCTTGCTCTAGCCACATGACCTGGGTCTGAGCGATTGGCTTCCTGATCAATGTAAATGACTGAGGAATGAGCTCGAGGCCCAAATAAATTAGAGATACAATCCTGGGAATCTGAACAAAACAACAGCTAAGAGGAAAGTTTCTTTCACTGAAGGAGAGGGTAGAATGTGAACTTAGAAGTGGTGGTGGCCATCCTACCACCTCCTGGAGACAGTATGCCTGAGAATGAAAATCCACGCTTAAGAAGGAGGGGCGTCTGGGTGGTTCAGTTGGTCAAGCAACTGCCTTCGGCTCAGGTCATGATTCTGGAGACCCAGGATCAAGTCCCACATCGGGCTCCCTGCTCAGCCAGAAGCCTGCTTCTCCCTCTCTCACTCCCCCTGCTTGTGTTCCTTCTCTGGCTGTGTTTCTCTCTGTCAAATAAATAAAAAAAATCTTTAAAAAAAAAAGAAA
>PITA01011305.1:0-67459 GCA_004023965.1 Spilogale gracilis | reverse complement strand
CACATTGGGCGCAGAGATTACTTAATAAAAAATGTTTTTAAAGAAGGAAAATACAACAAATCAAAATATGTTGCAAGCAGCTAAAGTGCTTAGATGGAAATTTATAACTTGAAATATTAATATTAGAAAAGGAGATATATCTGAGTCTTCATTTGAAGATGCTAGAAAAATAATGAAATAAACCTGAGATACTTAGAATACAAGAAATAAAAAGGAAAGGAATGGAAACCAAGAAAATGGAAAGCAAATGATAGAGAAACCAAAGTTGATATTTTGAAAAGATTAACAAGATTGATAAATCTCTATTCAAACTAACGAAGGGGTGCCTGGGTGGCTCACTCAGTTAAGTGTCAGACTCTTGGCTTTGGCTCAAGTCATGACATCTGGGTCCTGAGATTGAGCCCTGCATCAGGTTCTCTGCTCATGGGGGAGTTTGCCTGGAGATTTCTCTCCCCGTGCCCCTCCCCTCACCTGATCTCTCTTTCTCTCTCTCTCTCACTCTCTCTTTAGCATTCTCTAAAATAAATAAATAATTTAAAACTAATCAAGAAAAAAGAGAGAAAACACTAATAACAAATATCAGGGGTGGTACCAGGGACATCACTATAGGTTCCTGGGATATTACAAAGATAACAGCAGAATACTGTGAAAGATTTTATCAATAGATATGACTTAGATGATATGTACAAATTCCTTGGAAATGCAATTTACTGAAAATAACACATAAAAAATTTAAAAACTGTGCTCCTATATCTATTAAACAAATGGAATTTGTCATTAAAAATCTTTTAATCAACGGGGCGCCTGGGTGGCTCAGTTGGTTAAGCGACTGTCTTCAGCTCAGGTCATGATCCCGGAGACCCGGGATCGAGTCCCATATCGGGCACCCTGCTCGGCAGGAAGCCTGCTTCTCCCTCTCTCAGTCCCTCTGCTTGTGTTCCCTCTCTGGCTGTGTTTCTCTCTGTCAAATAAATAAATAAAATCTTTTTTAAAAAATCTTTTAATCAAGAAAAATTCAGCCCAATTAGTTTCACTGGTGGATTCTACCACATATTTAAGGAATAATACTACTTCTACATATACTCATCCACACAATAGGTGAAGAAGACCGCCTTCCCAAAGTTTTATGATGTTAGCATAACAATGATACCAAAACCTGACAAGGGCATCACAACAAAAGAAAATCACAGGCAATATGTTTCACGAATATAGATGCAAAAACCTCCACAAAATATTAGCAAAGGAAATACATAGGATTGCCTAATTAGAACTAGAAAAGAAGTATTTGACAAATGAAACTGCTGTTTATTTAAAAAACACACTGTCAGCATACCAGGGGAAGAAAGGAACATTCCATTTTTTATAAGAGCATCTATTAAAAACCTGCAACTAACTTAATGGTGGAAAGGAAACCCTCCCCAAATGCAGACCAATTTATAAACTTATCGTCTAAGTCTAGGTGAGTTTTCTTCATCAACTGCAAGCCTAATCTTCCACTCCAGGAACAGGCAGATTTGAGGCAATGGTATTACCTCTGATCTCTGATTTCTGCTTTTCCACCCTACACATCTCTCTTTTTCTATGAATCAAAACGGTGACAACAAAAGCTTTGTGAGTATCAAGATATTCACACCCTCAGCTGTGGTGCTCACATGGAACCTGCATCTTAGTATCACCTGGAAAGCAAAACTGTAAGGACATGACATGAGACATGATGAAAGGCAGGCAAACATATCAGAAGTGGAACATGGCTCCTATTAGGTTCTGGGATGATGTTGTCAAGACAGCAGTATAGGACATCCTAACCTCTGTATGGTAAACCCCCCAACAAAGATCAACAATTAGACAGCTATCCATGAACAAAAATAGCTCTGAGAGAGATCAAGTCTACTTCAGAAACTACAGTAACACAGTGGAACAAACATAACCACACAAACACGGAAAGGGAACAGCTTCGTTTTACATATAGCATTCTATCCCCAGCCCGGCACTGCTCAGTGCCAAGAGGGAACTCTTCAGCTGGAAAGAGTGCTCTTCACTGAGAAAGAGTGAGCAGTAAACAACCAGCTTCCCTAGATTTTCAGGATACTACATTTAGGACCCACTTGGATTTCAACCCATCCAAAAATTGGCAAAGCTGGAATGCATAGTGACAAGCTAGGAACAAGGAAGAAAAGCAGAACTACCAATATCAGCCATGCAGTGGGAATGACCACAGTTCCCAGTGACATGCTCTGCACATGAAGCCAGCAGCTTTCCCCACTGAAGAAACCAATAGCCTCCAAGGATCCCATGCAGATTTCACCATTTTTTGCCCTGTAGGTTTTGTTTTAATGGCTGTCTGCATCTCTTCCTGTCCTCTGCTGCCCTTTTCCCCCCAAGCTCCTCACACCTCCACCACCATCACCCCCCAAGGCAGATTCCAGGATCTGCACCAGCAGCCAGCCCTGGCTTCTGTGGCTATGGAGGGCAAGATTCAACCCCAAGAGTTGACCAATCTCCTGAAGCAAGCAAATTTGGGCAGTGGGTGACAAGGGCCAAAGCTTTTCCATCAATCAAGCTGAGGATTCTGGTCTTAGGAATCCTTTTAAAATTCCCAAGATAAGAATGAATGGGAGAAAAGCAAAAGTATCAAAATAAGACACAGATATATAGGAAGACTGGCATTTTAGAAGGAGGTCTTGGGGACACCTGGGTGCCTCAGTCTGCTAAGAATCTCACTCTTGATTTCACTCAGGTGATAATCTCAGTGTCCTGGTATCAAGCCCCATTTGGGGCTACCCACTGAGCAGGGAGTCTGCTAGTCTCCATCTTCCCCTCTGCCTGCTCACACTCTCTCTCTTTAATAAATAATCTTTAAAAAAAAAAAAAAGCTCTTTAAAAAGTAAGAGCTTAATACACACACACACACACACACACACACACACACACACACACACCCTAATCTGTTTCTCCGAAGCATGGCGCTCCTATTCTTGTACTAAACATCATAAGCACACCACCCTGGTACAAAAAAAAAAAAAATGTTCCCAATTGCAAGACCTGGGTGAAACTAACAGGAAAGCACATTGTGTGGCTGATATAGGCTGAAGGAGGATGTGTTGAGAGCCCTAAGAACTGTGTTTTAATTCCCAAAAATGTAATTAGGTGTGGAAAGCCATCGTTTTATTAAGCAACCAAAAATCCTTAACAGAAACTTGCTCTGGTCAATTTAGTTCTCAAATATGTATTGTCCTTGTAGTATTTAGCTCCCAAAACAAGAAAAGAGTTTGGGAGATATTTCCCATCTCACATAAATGAAAATACAACTTAATAACTTGTTTGTATTATCCTTCATGAAGTATGTTGCTCTTTCCTGGCTTCAAATAATAAAAAACCCTAAGTTTGTCAGTCTCACTCAGGAAATGTAATACCACAAGCTACTTGGTGCTAACAGATCATATTCATGCTCACATGAATATCATCTTTCTAGAATCATAACTTGACATTATACCAAGATATTACTGATTTGCAGACTCCTGAGGCTCCAGATAAGTAGATTCACTATTTTTTTTAAAATATTAAGGAACTAGCCAAAGAAAAATATTTTTGGATTTAAATTATGATCCCAAATACTTTCAATTTCATAATTTAAAAGATAAGATTACATTTATTTACCTCATGAACACTTTTTTTTACAACCCCCTATCCTGTTCTAATTTTCGAGAAAATACCTAGCTATTCCCATGGAACTGCCAACTAAAATGAAGTACCTTATTTGGCGCTGTAGATTGGCCTGTTTCACACACAGATTGCTGAACTCCAGTTCTGTTTTGAGGGAGGAAGTATAAAAGAATGAGGTTCTTACAGACCTATGCTGTCTTTGTTCTGTGAGCGTTCCTACTCCAAGTGTGGTCTACTGACCAGCCCCTTGTTGGGAATGTAGACTCTCCAATCTCCAATCCCACCCCACACTTAACAGAATTGGGATCTGCCTTTTAACGCTATTTCCAGGTGATCCTGTGCACATTACAGTGTGAGTCTCTGAAGAGATGGTATCATTAACTTGAAATCCTGGGCACTTCCCTCTTGGAAGATAAGGAAAGAGAATTCCCAGTATTTCTAGGTCAACTTCTTGAGCGCTTCCCTGGCCAATACGTACAGTTTGGCAGATCTTGATGCCTTTCAAAAGTTAAGAGGCTTTTGATATGATTTTGACAAAGGGCTAAAACAAATAAGTTCCGTGTCTAAAAAAATGTCTAAAAGTGACCTGAAATTCTTTAAGTGTTTGTGTCCGTTTGTTCTGATGTTCTTTGTCCTTTGTTTTGTCTTATTTTATTTTATTTTATTTATTTTATTTTTTGTCCTCTGTTTTGTCTTACTTTATTAGTGATCCCACTTTGCTTTGTCATCTGAAAAACTGAGTCTCTACTTCCTCAAGGGGGCAGGCATTCACCATGATACTGATTGCAACATGCTTGGTCCTGGAGGTAGCATTAGCCCCAGGTTCATTAGTGCAAACAAAAACATCTGAAGACTGTCAACTATCCAAACTAGTTTTAACACTGGACTTGGCTTGCCTAGCGTTTTAGAAAGTGATTTAAGGAGTTGTAAGATGACTCGTTCAGACATTAAAAACAAAGTGTTTTAATGCTGAATTAACTTCAAGGGCTAAGAATTAGGCTTGCATTTTGACTTCATATAGAATGTCTGAGCTTTTAAGATTCATTTAGGCTCCTGTCCCCTCGCTATGTCATAGCTTCAGACAGTATCCCACCAAAACTTCCCCCAGGACCACACGTAGCATACTTGATGATAATAATTTGGTCAACTACGTTTGTCCCTCATTCGACTGTGGCCTCCATGAAGGCAGGGACTGGCATATTCACTTTTGTATCACAGGTACCTAGAGCAGTGGCTAGCACATAGTAGGTACTTAATAAATATGAGTGAAATGAATAAATAAATTAACATAATTGACATAGAAATGGAAGTACTTAAAGCAGGATAAGCAGTCTAAATACTTGCTTTTTTAAAAAAGATTTTATTTATTTATTTATTTGAGAGCGTGCACATGGGGAAGGGCAGATGGAAAGGGAGAAACTCAAGCAGACTCCATGCTGAGCATGGAGCCCAGTGTGGGGCTTGATCCAATGACCCCAAGATCATGACCTGAGCCGAAATCAAGAGTTGGACACCTAACCAACGGAGCCACCCAGACCCCAACAACTCACTTTCTAAGCATGAAATACTATATAAAAATGGATAGAGTAAAATATATCTAATTTAGATCCCATCTATTCAGAACTTGTAAAACACACCTTTTGATTAGACTATATTTTATACTTTTGTGTTATCTGTGAGGATTAAACAAAACAGATTTTATTGATTTGACAGCAACTTAGGAAGTATTCATTTACATATTAATGATAAGTTAAAATATCACTTATACATAAATAGGTCAAATACTATGAAGTTCTACTCATGAAAACAGAACTTTAACTGGTAAAGTTCTTTCCTATTATGAGAACACATAAAATTCCACTTCCTTAAATAAAATTCTAATTAAGCCACCTCAAAACTGAGATTGGTGTTCCCTCTGAGGAATCAAATTTGGGTAATTTTTATTTTAAGTTATAAGAAAAATGTATTTTCAATGGGAAACAAACATTTCAGTAGCTTGTAGTATTGGAGCTTCTCCTTCTTAAGTTCATGAGTAAACACCTAAGAATTATCAAATAGCTTATTGATACTTTGGAGCCTTGACCTTCAATGGCTCAAATGTGTAAACAAACAAAAATTTGCCAAGTTCCATCCTGGAATGTGAAGTGTGTGTGTGTGTGTGTGTGTTTTTAAACCTTTAAACACTTCTATCCTTTGCACACTCTGTGAGTTGGGATACCAGCTGGGAAGAAATGGCATGCTTCACCTGGATAACTGAAATGAGCTTAATAAAGGGACTGCTTTACAAAAGTAAGGGAAGAGTTCAGGGAAACCAACAGCGATGGTGAAACACACCAGTGGCAAACCAAGTGGGGAGATCAGCCATAGCCTCACCTGAACTTGAAGGAGCAAGGGGAGAGAACTAGGAGAGAACCAGAAGTGAAGTTGTAGGAAAGGACTACGGGAAGGAGCTGTAGCCTTCAGCTGAGGAAAGCTGCCAGTGCCAACACCCTGTTCTACTGGAAAGGAGACCTTAGAGTAAATATGCTGACCTTGCTCTTCTTTCCACCCCTGGGTCTCCTGCATTCATCCAAACCAACAGGAAACCAAAGGGCAAGAGAACTAACTGATGCAGTCCTCAGCATCAGCCTCTTAGGGAGTAAGCAGTGGGGGAAGGTAAAGAATGGATCTGAAGGGCAAGACAGAGAATACCTATTATGCACACCTCCTTCAAAATTTCTGTATAGCAAAGTATTTATAATATCACTCACAAACTTATTTTGTCATACACATTGGTAAGAACTAATTGAAAAAAGGATCTATAATAACAACAAATAACACCAACATTTGCCAATTTGTAATATTTTCATGGGGATACAAGATTCACTGACCCTTTCACTTGGAGATATGGTTAAGACAAATTTCCTCTCTAGCTCTTTGAAACCTGCTGAAATGAATAAAAAGTTGAAAAAAATGATCTACCATGAAACTAGCAGAGTTAAGATTCCCAAATCACAGACTATTAAGAATTATCTATCCAAAGAGTAAAAATTTTATTAAAACAGTGGATGACCCTAAAAGGTGATCTATACCTCTAGAGATTCCAGTTGCTATTCAAAAATTTCTCTGTAAGTAAAAAGAGAGCTCACAGAGGCCCAATGCCAGAATGGTGAGGAGTGGTACCAACAAGTCATGAAAGGAATGGGAAACGTCTATGTGGAGGGGCTGGTTCCATACCAGCATGGTGCAGAGAGTGACACTAATGGTGTGAACTCTGTTCTCTTTATTATCAGTGAAAGCCTGAATAAAAACTTAATAGAGAGGTCTAGTCTGGACACATAAAGGGTGGTCATAGTCTACCAATCTAGCCATAGAGTGGAGGTGAGAGAGATGACCTTTGTGGATGACTTGCCCCCCACCCTCTGTAGATGCTAAACAGAGTCACACATAGTGACAGAAAAGCACCAAATATCTGTCTGCCCCCCTACTCTGAGATACACACATCTCTCTCTCTCTCCATCTCTCTCTCTCTCTCTCTCTCACACACACACACACAGAGCAAGCTAGAATGTGTGATCTATCTCAATGACCTGTGCAAAGCATTTTTAGAGAAGACACTGTAGAGTTGTAAGAAATAGTTATAAGACAAAAATCTCATTTAAAGCCACTATCTTCCCCCAAACACTAGCTTCCACTTATTCTTGGGCAAATAGAACGCTTGAGAAGAATATCTGTTTGGAAATGAGTAATAAATGCAAAGCTATCAACATGCACAGATTCTATATACTTAGTTATTATTTTTTTAAAAAGAGAGGAACAATTTACAAGCAAAAGGCAGGTGAATATATTTCATAAAAATAATACAAGAAATAAATGAAATTTTCAGATAAATTCTCCATGCAGTCAAAGAAATTAAAGAAAATATGAACCCTTTTAAAACTGTACAAAATGAGCAGGAGGAGTAAGAAAACAAATTGAAGGTGATAATAAAACCATTACAGAAATGAAATCTACATTCAAATAAATACAAACAAACATTGCTAAACAACAAAACAAAACAAAACTAGTCAGTTGCCCAGAGGATAGACTTTAAAATGTAACAAAAACTCAAAGGAAAAATCAAGGAAAAAGTAGCAACTCAAGATAGTTATGGAGGGCAGTGACAAATAGATGTATCTGTTGTAGACAGGAAAAGAAGCAGATTGTTTAACTGAAAGCCCGAAAGAAAATTCCTTTAAAAAAAAAAAGGAGAATATAAATCTTTAGATCAAAGGAATGTACCATTTTCCAGGAAAAAACTGACACAGGGACTTGCAGTGAGAAATATCACAGAGAAGTTATTAAACTTTCACATTTAAAAATAATTCTATGAGCACCAAGGCCAAAAAAAAAAAATTGCAAGAGTGGGAGGGCAAGGAGGTGGCAAGCCAGCTACAAAGAGGAAATAATCAGGCCACCCTCATACTTTTCCAGAGCAACAGCCCATGCCAGAACACAATGGAACAATGTCTTAGAGAATTATGAAGGGAAAAATACATGAATCTATAATTTTACAAACAGTCAATTTTTTTGTTCATAGAAGAAACAGAAAAGCTTTTGGAATATAACACCCTTGGCCCCTGTTTGAAAACAATACCTCCCAACTAAACACTAAGTCATCATAAGATGCTCAAGGAAGATGCAAAGGAGGAAGGGACTGGTGGTGATCGTGACTATCCAGATTCAAGACTAACTCTCTAAGTCCACAAAGCATGGTCTTCCTTCTCCATGGATCACCTCCTCACTTGTTCAAGTCTCTGTTCAAACTCTCCCACTCAAAAACTTGTCTCCTGACTACTCTATCAAAGTAACCTTCCCTCATCAGCTTCCAGTCTCCTAATGCGTTTTACTTTTAGTCTTAACATTTATCGCTTCCTGACATTAATGTATATATACATTGTGTCTCCTCTATGAAATAAAATTTGTGTGAAGGAAGAATATTTTTATTTGGTTCACTGCTCTATTCTCAGTACTTAGAACAGTGCCTAGTGCATAAAGGGTGCTCAGTTGATAGAATAAACTGTGAGAATTAGGTTTACAATTCAAAACTGCCAATGCTAAAAACTTTGAAAATGTAACTAACAATCTAACTAAAAATATAACTGCAACAAATGGTAAATAGAGGCCTAAGTGATATACTCTCCTTAATTTCCTTAATGATAGGAGTAAGAAATCATTTAATAAAGTCAAAATTTGACAAACTCTACAAAAAATTACTTGATCACTTTTTAAAGTTAATTGGATATTTTAGGCTTTCCCTAAAATTCCCTTTTTCACTCTCTTCTGGACTCAAGTTTGCTGTTAGTATTTTACAGCTCCCTAGTGCTCTCTGAAAAAACAAGTGGCCCAGTGAGGCAAAAGTACAGAGTGTGACCACTGGTAGAGTGGTTACATAAAGTCAGATGAGTCAAATATAAATGTATTACTCATATATAAATATATAAGGTAGCTAGGGTGGTCAAGGGTTTGAGGAAACAGGTCAAACATTACTGGTAGCAATATAAAGTGACAGAACATTTTTGGATGCACTTTGACAATATATAGAAAAATTCATTATATGCATATTCATTCACTCACCAATTCTATTTCTGGAAAGTACTATACAGATTCATTTACAGGACGTACAAAGATGTTCACTGCAACATCGCATTTAAGAGCAAAAAAAAAGTGGCAACCAACTTAAATCTTCATCAAAGGAGACTAATGGACCATATTCCAAAAATAAATGTTAATCAGCTAATAAAAGCACATGTGACAAGTGTATATATATTGATAAATAAAAGTATGTGCAATATATTAAGAGGAAAAAGCAAGCTACAGAACAACATATGTAGTATGATTTCATTTATATGAAAGGCAGTATTTAAACTTATATCAGTATATGTTTCTAACTCTATTTTCTTTGCATGGAAAATATCTGGAAGGAAACCTCCATACTGTTCACAATAACACTCTAAAGACTAAGACTTGGGGGAAAGAGTAGGGAAAAGGGGAGGTTTATTTCATAAACTAAGCCCCCAAAATATCTGAATTGTTGTAAAAAGCATACATTACTTCCATCATAAAAATTATTTTTTAAAATCCTTATACATGTTTTTTAAAAAAAAAAAAAGATTTTATTTATTTGACAGGGAGAAACACAGCGAGAGAGGGAACACAAGCAGGGGGAGTGACAGGGGGAGAAGCAGGCTTCCCGCCGAGCAAGAAGCCTGATGTGGGACTCGATCCCGGGTCTCTGGGATCATGACCTGAGCTGAAGGCAGTCGCTCAACCAACTGAGCCACCCAGGTGTCCCCTTATACATGTTTAAAGACATTTTTTCAATGCCTAGAATATGCAGAACACATGAAATGTCACACTTTGTGTAACAGGAGGACAGACTTAGCCAAGGAAAATGGTTCAAGGTCATACAGCACCCACAATCATATTCAGACTATAAACAGGAAGTTGCTTGAAGACAGGATCAGTTCACCATTTATTCCCAGTACTTATCACAGTGCTTTGCACATAGAAAATCTTTGATAAATGCTTGCTGGATAAATGGATGAATGCATGAATGAAAGCATATAATAAGAAGCAGAAGTCAGCTGTGACTCAATATCCCTCCCACACTTATCCCTTCATGAGCCTCAATTTGCTATGTGAAAGAAGAAACTTCCCTTGAGATGCTCTATGATCTCCTCTGGATGCTTTAAAGTTGTCCTGTGGCTAAGTCTATGTGAAAGCACCTGACATGTGATGGGAGGTGTCACTTCTGCACCCCATCAGATCAGTTCTGAGGCCGCCATCCATGTTGCCAGAGCCCAATGCTTGCAGAGATGGCAACAATTTAAAGAGTTCCATGTTATACCCTCTGTGCCTTTCAGCTCCGGTGCTATTTGGAAAACCATGTTCTAGAAACGTGTCCAGCAAAACCAGAGGTGTGGAGGCGCCTGGGTGGCTCAGTCATTAATCATCTGCCTTCAGCTCAGGTCATGATCCCAGAGTCCCAGCATTGAGCCCCGCATCGGGCTCCCTGCTCGGCGGGAAGCCTGCTTCTCCCTCTCTCACTCCCCCTGCTTATGTTCCCTCTCTAGCTGTGTTTCTGTCAGATAAATAAATACTTAAAAAAAGAAACCAAAGTGTGGTATCAAGTTAGTAACTGCACATACTAAAGCTTGTCCCCACATACAACATTGATCTCACACTCAACGCAACAAGGAGGGCACCCAAGTGCAATCAGTTGGGACTCTCTGCTTGTTATTTATATTTTTTCCTATTTCAACTGAATTGTTCTTATTTTATTAAAACCAATAGTGTGCATGAATAAATGATTATGTTTTTATTTTCATTCCATTTCATTTAAAATTAGTGACCTTGGCTTATTCAAAACTATCAGGTACTGGCATACCACAAATTGTCTGTCTTTCAAAATTGATAATCTCCTTCTCCTGTTGCAGATATCTGCAGTATTCTGATGCTTGGCCATGACAGATATTTTCTTTTTT
Organism: Spilogale gracilis; assembly: GCA_004023965.1. Lineage (NCBI taxonomy): Eukaryota > Metazoa > Chordata > Mammalia > Carnivora > Mephitidae > Spilogale > Spilogale gracilis. The sequence goes on along the minus strand of PITA01011305.1, from coordinate 56,291 downwards.
TTTTCTTCCAGGTTTTTACTTAAATTCAAGTTAGTTAACATATAGTGTGGTATGGCTTCAGGAGTAGAATCTAGTGATTCATTGCTTACATAAAACACCTAGTGCTTATCATAACAAGTGCCCTCTTAATGTCCATCACCCATTTATTTATTTATTGATGACAGAGAGAGAAGCAGAGAGAGAAGCAGACTCCCCCAGAGCAGGGAGCCCGATACAGTACTCAATCCCAGGACCCTGCGATCATGGCCTGAGCCAAAGGCAGACACCCAACCAACTGAGCCACCCGAGCACGCCCCCCCATCAGCCATTTATAACCCATCCCCCATCTACCTCCCTCCATCAACTCTCAGTTTGTTCTCTATCATTAATAGTCTCTTGTGGTTTGCCTTCTTCTGTGTTTTTATCTTATTTTTCTTTCCCTTCCCCTATTCATCTGTTCTGTTTCTTAAATTATACATGACTGAAATCATACAGTATTTGTCTTTCTCCAACTGACTTCTTTCACTTAGCATAATACACTCTAGTTCCATCCATGTTATTGCAAATGGCAATATTTCTTTTTGATGGCTGAGTAATATTTCATTGTATATAAAATATTCCCATTATGTATATATATATATTCATTATGTGTATATATTCCACTATATATACATATTCCATTCTATATATATATTACATATTATATATTATACACACACACCACATCTTTATCCATTCATCAGTCAATGGACATTTGGACACCCAATAATTTGGTTATTATTGATAGTATTTCTATAAACATTGGGGTGCACGTGTCCCTTTGAATCAGTATTTTTGTATCCTTTGGACAAATACCTAGGAGTACAATTACTGGTCTCACAGTAGTTTTATTTTTTTTTAAAGATTTTATTTATTTGACAGAGAGAAACACAGCCAGAGAGGGAACACAAGCAGGGGCAGTGAGAAAAGGAGAAGCAGCTTCCCGCCGAGCAGGGAGCCTGATGTGGGACTCGATCCTGGGTCTCCAGGATCATGACCTGAGCCGAAGGCAGTCACTCCACCAACTGAGCCACCCAGGCGCCCCACAGTAGTTCTATTTTTAGCCTTTTGAGAAACCTCCTTACTGTTTTCCAGAGTGACTATATCAGTTTGCATTCCCACCAACAATGTAAGAGGGTTCCCCTTTCTCCCTCACCGTCTGTGGTTTCCTGAGTTGTTACTTTTAGCCATTCTAACTGGTGTGAGGTGGTATCTCATTATGGTTTTGGTTTGTATTTTCCTGAAGATGAGTGATGTTGAGCATTTTTTCATGTGTCTCTTAGCCATCTGTATGTCTTCTTTGGAGAAATGTCTGTTCATGTCTTCTGTCCATTTCTTAACTGGATTATTTACTTTTGGGGTGTTGAGTTTGGTAAGTTCTTTATAGATTTCGGATACTAGCCCTTTATCTGATATGCTGTGACACATTTTCTATGCCATCCATTTTACATACCTTCAGAAGGAAAGGTAATTTTAGCTTTCTGAACTTCTAAGCTTAGAAGTTTTAAAAGACAAATGATTATCATCACACCCATTCATAAAGCTCCTTGATGGGTCTGCATTGCACTTACCACATCTCCCCTCAAGCCAAACCTCCAGCCAAACTATCCTTCTTCAGTTCTTCCAACTTGCCAAGGATCTCTCCTGCCTCAGGGCCTTAAAACATGCTGCTTTCTCAGCCTACAATGTTTCTTCCTTCTACTCCTCACCTGGCCAACTCCTACTTATCCTTTAGATCTCACATTAGATATCAGTTCCTCAGAGAAGCTTTGTTGACACTCCAATCTAATCTATATCCCCTTCCTGTTGTTTTCTCTGTGCATTCCCCTCCATGGTATTTATTGTACCTTTGTGTTTATATATTCATTTGTGTTTTTACTACTTTAACATCTACCTTTTTTCATTAGACTATGTACTTCAGATGGTGAGAATCGTGACTGCTTTGTTGACTAGAGATAATCTCAGCAAATATTTATTAAATGAAAAAATAAAAGGAGGAAGTGAATTTTATTCCCCCCTTTTAATTGTTTTTAATGAACATAAATTGAACACATTAAATAAGAAGAATGGAGCCCCTATATCACTGATATTTAAAGCAACCTGTCCTACCTTAGATAAGGTTCTAAGAGGGTTTAGATTGAGGGGAAGAAGAGGATTTGAGAAATTTTGATAGACCCAAGACAGGAAGAAGTGGTATTCTGAAAGAAGAGAAAAAGAGTTTAGAAGTTAATTATGTTAACAAAGCAAAGGAAGCGGGGCAGAGAAGAGACAGTTGGAAAGGTAGGATGTTAACTGGAAGGTGAGAAGGTCTTTGGAATGTCACAGAGGAACAGGAAAACCAGGGCCATGTTGATCAGGAGAGGAGGGAGCTGGTTGTGGCACCTATGTGGATCCTGCGGAAGAAGAGTAAGAGTGTGGGAGATCAGCACATCTAGAACAAAAATTTAGCTGGAGAATGGAGAGGAAATAAGGGAGGGTCTGAAGAAGGAAACTTACAAATTCTTTATGCTGTTCCACAGTTTACTGAGCACCTGAGTTGTAAGTCTGGAAGACAGGCAATACACTAGCATACTAATGTGGGATGGTAAAGATAAAAGTCAATGCCCTGGCAAACAACCAGGGTACCCCTTAACCTTCCATGGTGTGATGACTAGACCTGCATTCATTCTTTTATTAAGACAGTCTCTCTGTCTAAACAAACAGCAATGGAAATAAGAATGGGACATGCCAGAGGCCAAGTTGTCCGGCTTCTACTCTGTGTACCCAAGTCTTCTATGTCTTTTGGTTGCTTCTCCATATCTACAGCAGCATCTTGAGAACTGTGCTACTCTTAGTCACCCTTGGGGCATTAAGTTTCTTCATAAACTATCTGGAGGGGGGGAAAAACAGCTTGGTGCCAACCTGAGTCCCCACAAAAATATTCATGGAGAATTCTGGAGACCACAGTAATAATAATAATATACAAAAGATATTATTTTAATACATGATATTTATCAAGCTTTCTTTGTACCAGGCTCTAAGACCGTAATATGTATCGGTTTGTTTAATCTTCACAAAAATTGCACGGATCAGTTATTATTCCTCTTTCCAGAAATGAGGCTCAGAGAGAATGACGTCATTCAGCAAAGTGCACAGGGACTCAAGCCCAGCAAACTGATTCCAAAGACTTAATCATTAACTCCTTAAATTTGTATACACCTTGCTAATTACAAAGCCCTTCAGAAGAGATAGAAACCTTATCTGATCCTCTCAACAATGCTTAAAAAGTAAGTCAGGAACATCTTCCTCTCCGTTGTATACACAGGGAAACTGAGGCTCAGAGACATTATATTACTGATATAGGAAATCAATAGCACTAATACCAGCCAAGGAGTATTTCAGCCAGGGGCTCCTCATTCCTAAATGCCACACCATCTCTTACTTCTGCTTTAGCAGCCTTGTTGGTGAGGATTAAATTGCATCTACACAGTCAGATATGCAGAGGGATAAAAGCTGCATCTAGCGTTTATTGGGTTTGGCATGAAGGTCCTGCTACCTGAAAACTGGACGTTATCTCCAGGCTGAAATATGATTTCATACAGCCCCAACAACAGGGAGTATCCGTAGGAAGAGAAGAGGAGGCGGAGAAGCTGACCAAGTAAGCAGTATCTGACCCTTTCCTGGAGCCTCTCGCCCGTCAAAGCGGCCCTGCTGCGGCAGCAGCTGGGAGAGGGACCAACGCAGAGATGCAAAGACTGAGGAGAAAGAAATCCCAGCTCGAACCCGCAACCAAAGCCCTTTATTGTGTCTTTTCTGGTTAACGCCCCTCTTGCCTCCTTGCCCTCTCTTCCCCACCCCTCCCTTGCCGTGCCCATGGTGCCAAACGATGTAACTCATTTCCCAGCTGCTGCTCCTACCTTTCTGTCTCATTTCTCAATTACTCCAGGAACAAATCAATTATTGTGGGTCCTCTGATGGTTTCTAGTAGCTGGGCATTGCAGCTCTGGCTCATATTACCCACTAACTCATCATCCTTCCATTACACGCTTCACACAGAACCACATTTGCTTCCGATCCGCAGTGACCGCCCCCCCCCTTTTTTAACTGCAGTCCAATAATGCTGACATGGTTAGGAATCGGAAGTAATGGCTATTGCAGTCAACTCCCTGAGAAGCAGAAGCTTGGCGTAAGGATGGGGAAGCCTAGAACCTGCCTCCTTCCTTAGTAGCACCGTCCCCTCCCGAGGCCCTGCTGGCCGAGAGGCAGCCGCACAAAACATGCATCCAAGGGCTCCTACACCTTGGCTCCGGCCCCTGCGGCTGCTGCTATAGAAACACCAGGCGTACACACTGGGCTGAAATTAAACACCCATCCCAGACTGGGACCCGAGCCGGGATCGGCCTGCCGCCGCGGTCGCCATGGCAACATGCGGAGAGGAGGGCAGCGAGTGGTGCTCGCAGCGCGGGGATACTCACTCCATCGCGGGGCTCCGGGCGGTTGGCGGCGCGCTGCTGCGGGGCTCACCGGCGCTGCTCGCCTCTGCCGGAGCCAGGCGCTCTGGCCGCGCCACGCGCGAGGTGGAGCCGCAAGCTTCACAAGCTACTCCCCTCCCCGCCGGCACCCCCTCCTCCCCTTGAGGGTTGAAAGTGAACGCTCAGGCTCTCTCAGCTCCCAGCCTGCGAATAAAACGGGAAGCAATTGGATAATGTTGTTCACTGGGCGCTAGACAAACCACTCCACTTAAATGTTTCGGGAGGGAGCGCGCTGGCAGCTGCGCGCCCGGCGGTGTGGCCACCAGCGCGCAGTGCCCCGGCGCCCGAGGCGCCAGGTGCGCCAGCGGCTCCCCTGGGACCGGCGGTGCGACACGGAGGCGCGGGGGGACCGTTGGGAGGGGAGGGGGCGGCTGTGGCGGTGGCACAGCCCAGAGGGCTCAGGGAAACGATTGAGTCATCTTCAAGGTTGCAGCTCTCTATGCTTGGAAGTTCAGAAAGAAAGAAGCGTCTGGCCCCTGCAAATAACAAGTACTGCCCCCAGCGGGCTGGGCACGAGTTCGGAAACGCCATTGTGACAGCCCAGCGGGCAACTGTCTTGAGTTTCCCAAGGAAAACTCCAGCTGCGTGGCGGCGGGTTAATGCGGTGTTTCATCCCTTTAGCGACCCCACGCCCTTTCTATCACTCCACATTCTGCGTATTCCTGCCCAGCAGGAAGATACTGTCCAGCGTTACTTTCAATAGTTTGTTCTTTGAAAACAATAGGTACATTGAATATGTTTTCCCAAATTACCATGGCCCCACCCCCGAGTTATAAGCCTCCCTAAGGCATATATTCCCTCCTTAGACCAGCGCCCCCCCCCCCAGGGTTCCCTACTCCTAACAGTTTCCCAGATGTAAACCTGGCTCCCATCCAGGTGCCCTGCACCTACTTCAATGAAGAATAGACTGGACAAGCTTTAGCCTTTCACTGTGCCTTGCTGCTGGGTCCCTCTGTGAGTAGGTGTCTGCCAGGTGCTAAGGATGCAGCCCTAACCATAATCATCATAGTCCCTGCCCTAGTGGAGCTCACCAGCTAAAGCAGAAAGACAAAGCACAAAGAGAAAAATAAACATCATCACAGACCGAAAATGTTGCTCAAAAAATTAAGTAATAAAATATCAAGGTGAATGTTTTAAAATTAAGCTATGATGATTACACAAAGTCATGAGTATACTACAAAGCCCTGGCTTGTATATTCTGGGTGAATTCTATAGTATATGAATTATATCTTAAATCAGTTAAAAAAGAAAATACTCCAAAGGAGTGTAAAAGGGAAGTGGGCCTGCTAAAGTCAGGTGTTCAGGAAAGGACCCCTGAAGACACTGGCCTGAGAGGTGGGCTCTCAAAAGAAGCCCCAGCTTGCTGGGTTATTCTAGATGGGAAAGAGCTCTGCACAATCAAGGGGCTGGAAGGAGATAGGTGCAAAATGTTCTAGTGGAATGCATTGCTCATCCTTTTCCTGGAAAGTGAGCCACAAAGTCAGTCTTCGTAAAGAGTCACAGAGTTGCTTTATGGAAAGAGGTTCTGGGTCATCGCCAGGTCTCCTCCTTCAACCCATGTCCCTCTCCAGCTACCATTCTATCTTTACTCTTTCCCTTCATAGTCAGGGTTCTTAAAAACATTGCCCATACTCACCATCTCTCCACCCTGACCTCCTATTTACTCCTGGGAGCTTATAAGATTAAATTCAACTGTGAGTAATCAGGACAGAGATTTGTCTGCCCCTTAAAGGTTCAGCGATAAGCAGTCCTGGACTGGCTTAGTATCTCTCGAAGAGCCAAGAGACCCAGGCTCCTCCAAAATGGTGTTCTGTCATTTGTGGTCTCCCTTCCTCATAGTCAGAGGTGACTGCTCCAGCTCCAGTGATCATGTCTGCATTCCAACCACCACAAAGGTGGAAGAGGCAAAGAAGAAGGGGCTAAGGAAGCATGTCAGCTGCCTCTTATGGAAGGCTCCCAGAACACTTTCACTTACATCTCTTTGGCTAGCATTGAGTCATATGAATATGAGCCATATTCCATTTCCAGGGAGACTGGACAAAACAGCTTTCATTCTGCATAGTCATGAGCCTAGCCAGAAATTCAGGGCTCCATTCCCAGGGAAGAAGGAGAAAATGGGCATTGGGGGGAAACCAGCAGTATTTTCTTATTCCTCAACCCTTAGTAATCTAGCTTCTGCCTTTCCCATGCCACCAACACTGCTCCCTATAGAGTCGCTAATGCCAAATGCAACAGGCATGTCTCAGGCCTCTTCCTGCATGATTTATGAGCAGCAGTTGACATTCTGGCCAATCCCTTTTGTATTTGTTTCTATTTCTCTTAAGTTGGTTTTATTGACACATGATTTATATAAAGTAGAATTCATCTTTTTTAGGTGTACAGGTCTAAGTTTGGATACATTATACACTCATGTAACCACCACCATAATCAAGATAAGGAACGTTACCATCTCCCAAACAGTTCCTCTGAGTCCCTAGATAGTTAATCTCCTTCTCCCACCTCTAGCTCCTGGCAACCACTGACCTGATTTCTGTCTCTGTGGTTTTGCTTTCCAGAATGTCATATTAGCAGTATGTAGCCTTTTATATTTGCCTTTTTTCACTCAGCAAATGCTTCTGGGAGTCATCCATGTTGTGTGCAGAGGAAGTTCCTTTTCATTGTTGAGTACATTGTACAGATGCACTACAATTTATTTATTCATTCACCAGTTGATGAATATTTAGATTGTTTCCAGTTTGTGGCAATTACTAATAAACTTCTATAAACATTCAAGTACAGGGCTTTGTATGAACATATGTTTTCACTTCTTTTGGGTAAATACCTAGGGTCACACCTTACATTCTGAAACACTGTCCTAGATGACGCCACATTGCCACAGCTCCAGCTACCCATTCCCTGATTCTTGTCTTTCAGGTGTTAGTGTTCTGTAGGATCTGGTCTCAACTCTCTTCTCTTCTGATCATACATGAGCAATTTTATGTATGATTTCCCTGAGTAATTTTATCTACATCCACGGCTTTAATTAGCTGATTTTTTGGTGTTCATTTCCAAAACCAAATCTCCAGCCCCCATCACTCTTCTAATCTTCAAACTGAAATACACAAAGTCCCTTGTAACATCTTCATAAGCACTTCAAATCCATTATGTCCAAAAAGCACTTATTATTTTCACCTGTAAATCTCCTCCTAGTAACTTGTATGCTGATTCTAACAACAGAGAGGAAAATGTCCACACAGAAACCTGAGCACGTCTTTGATTCGTCTCCATCCTGACCTCCTACATCCAGTCAATCAAGATTTTTCCAGGCTACCCCCTGAAGAGTCACAGAGCTCATTCATTCCTGTCTATCCCCACTGGTGCTAATAAAACAGCCTGCCTTCAGGCTTCTTTGCCTCTAGCTGCATCTTAATGAGTTCCAATTCATCTATTGGTACAGCCAGAACAATTTCCAAAGACACAAGATCTAATCGTATCATCCCCTTGCCTAACACTTTTCAGTGGGCATCTCTTAACTTTAGATAAAGATCAAATTGCATTGTAGGTGCACCTTAAATTGTCTGAAGTTAGTCTATTCACTATTATAATTTTCAAGTGAAGTAGAAAAGTAAGAATTAATTCATTTTACAAGGCTGGCTTATATCTTATTAAAAGTCACAAATAAATCATCCACTACATTTAACTGTAGGGAAAAATAACAGACTTTAAAGCCAAACAGACTCTGGTTAAAATTCCATTTGGTCATTTATTTTTGTGACCAAATCTCTGTGATTTGGGGCATATTTCTTAATCTAGTTCATAGGCTTCTTCATCTATAAATGAAGACAATAATGCCTACCTTTAAAGGTTGATTTGAAATCAGATAAAAATGTCTAGCACAGTGCCTGGTATCTAGTATTCAATTAACAGCAAGTACAATAAACTATTATCATAATTATTACTGTCACCATATCATTATTATTATGTTGTAACTTTCCTCTGAAATCCTAAACATTGTGACAGCTATATATTAACAGTATCCCTTTGAAGAAGTGAAAATAACACAGGTGTAGATGTTATGAAGATCAACCTGTTTATTCTCTAAGATAGCATGATAATGTTTTGTTTTTTTTAAGATTTTATTTATTTATTTGACAGAGAGAAACACAGCTAGAGAGGGAACATAAGCAGGAGGAGTGAGAGAGGCAGGCTTCCTGCCAAGCAGGGAGCCCAATGTGCAGCTCGATCCCGGGACTCTGGGATCATGACCTAGGCTGAAGGCAGTTGCTTAACCAACTGAGCCACCCAGGCACCCCTGGAATGATAATGTTACACTAGATGATATACTATTTATTAATTAAAATGATACAGATATATCAATAATAAACAGAGTAAAATAGCATACACAGCTTACAAAGTAGCAGGGTATGGCTATGTGGATACATCAATACACACATTCTCTAATAGTTTATTCATTTATTTGAGCTCACGAGATACTATTAGTACACCAAATACACATTAACACCTCCCCAACTTGGAAATCAATACCTTAACAACTTTACCCATCTGAAATTTAGTCTAGAACCAGGAAATATAAGTCCTAAATGTTCTAAATGATTATTCTTAACCTCCTTAGGGTAACCTCCTTGAGTATCTGACAAAAACTATGGACCCCTCCCCCAAGGAAAACAAAATGTGGCACAAACCCACATTTTTCTTATGATATCAGGTGTTTTTCAGACTCCCTGAAGCCCACCCATTCTCCATGGGCCTCAGGCTAAGGTCTACTTGCCTGGAATTTGCCACTTGCTCCCATATACATTATTTTCTATTTATCCTGTGATTGTCTTGTGGGACAGTTATTATCCCCATTTTGTAAGTGAAGAAATTGAAGCTTAGAGTAGTTAAATACTTACTCAGGTCACATGTCAATAAGAGTCAAATTCATAAACAAAACCAAAGTCCTCGACCTTCTGGTCTAAAAAGTAAATACGCCAGCTGAGAGAAAACCCAACATGATTTCTGTCTAGGCATAATGCAAAAGCTTGAGAATTGGAATTCTTAAACTGGATGGGCTTTGGGGATCTACCTCAGACTACAGGCAGAAATATGGGCTGGGAGGGGTGTGTCAAGTACAGAAAATAAGTCCATGGCCCTCGCTGTGTTACCTCAGCACTCCCTGATTCAAGAAAACAAAATTTTGAATAGGACTACTTCGGATATAATAGTATGTTTGGTTAAATGGTTTCTGTATCACTAGAATGAGAATTACACAATTTGAAGAGGCTGGAGAGGATCAGGAAAACTGTACTTTGGGAAATAAGAACAAAAAAAATGAGGAAGAAACATAAGAAAATGGACTAGGACAACAAAACAAAAACATGAGTGTGGAATCATTCAGTGTAGGAACTGACGGTCGTATACATCAAAGTAGCTCCTGAGAACATCACAGGATAATCGTGTTCGGCACCTGTGTTCAAGACTAAACAGATTTCAAATGTGCCCATTTATATTAGGTTTTTAATGTTTATCTTTCAGCTAGGCTAACATTTAGTTATTTGGAAAGTGCATCGGGGTTCATGTTCAGTCTCATTTCTCATCAGTGTTTGGTTAATGGAGATATTACTATAATTTTAAAGGTCTAAGGGGGGAAGAAGGGAATAAAAGTAGGCACAATCATTTAACCAAGCTCAAGGAATCATTCAAATACATTAGCAAACCCAAAGCAAATCATTAGAGTGATCATTAAAATTTAAAAACAGCCTGTTTTCTAATTTACCTGACATTGCTGGATTTTAACTTTACTCCTAGAAGTAATATGACCTACCGAGCATTATGTAGTTTTTATACTTTATAACATACCACTTTACCCTTTTACTTTTTACTTCCATGTTACTATTTAGAGATGTGGGAAAGGAACATCTATAACAGAAACTGGATATTTGTTCATCTAGAGCTATACATGTGAGGGGTGGAGAAGTGCAATTAAATACTGAGTTTCACTGATCTGTAGATTTCCCACTTGGCTTATAGAGCTGAAGTGAATATGGAGGAGGCACTATTAGACTCCATGTCTCACTCTCTCCACAATTAATAAGTCCTCTCTAAAAATATGTCACCTCAAATGGCTTCTTGTAATTCTGATGCTCTGTAAAATTAGCCCATAGATTGTGACAGAGGGATACTGGCAAAATGCAAGTTCTTTTCTTTGGTTAAACACAGGCAAAGTTTATTTCTCTTCTTCCTGATCCTTCTATTGACTTCTCTATATATTTATGACTATGCTCAGATAAAATACTAATAGCACTGACTTCTGACTCATGGATGATTCTCAGAATCACAGTCAATTGATAACGGGAGAGATTCTGGGGGTTACCTAGTTCATCAGCCAACACAAACACAAATTGACCTGGAATCATCTTTCCCATTGAAATGCATTTATTGTTTTCTTTTAGTTTAAAGAGCTGAAAAGGCCTATTTGTTTTTTGTTTTTAGAATCCTCTCACCCACCCACAAAATGACGTATGTGTTCAGAACAGCCCATGATTATGTATGTACAGATGTAGCAAGAACATTTATTTCACCACTGCCAAGTCTGACCTATGATGGAAGATGAACAATGACCTCTCAGAGATAAAACCAGTGACACCATGGACTCATCAAGGGGACTTTGCCAAGGAAAAGCTTTTCCTTTACCACACATTGGAGAGAAACCAGTTCGGTGTCACCCAGCTACACTGCATGTTGGTTAAGCCATGAGCCAGACAACCTTGTTGATGTTTAATTGATATAAAGCCATTAATACTTAATTTAGCATGATCCTATCAGCTCTATCATTCATCATACTGAATGAAGCTGGAGAAGTTATTTGGTTAGTTGGTGGTATCTTTAAAGATTGCCTTATCATATACTCCTTGAATACTTTCATCTCCTGATACAAATATTAAATGACAATGTTAAAAGTAACACTACCTAAGATGAACCTCAAAATTTTTTTGGAAGTTGTTTTGAGAAGGATGATTAGAAAGTTGAAAACCATTTTCCCTTCTGAGAATTTGAAACTTGGATTTATTCTTGAGGTAAAATGTTCTTCTGCTCCAGGAAAAAGAAAGGTGAGTAGAACATTTTACTTCTGCAAATGCAATCAAGTACCCATTAGAATGTAAGACCTATGGGGACAGATTTCTTCTCCTATTTTTTCACTTAAAGGTCCCCTAAAGCAGTGCCTAGAACATAGTAGGCTCTGAATATTTGTTAAACAAAATAATGAAAAGAATCATCTTATGTAAGACACCAAGAAATTATACTTTCTTGGACATACCTGTTATCAAACCAAGTCTTACCTGTAGAAATGTTTCTTTCTCTAAGTATGCATTGACTGCCCTGTAGATTAGTGTTTATTCACGTGTGTAGGATCCTATCTCAGGGATCAGGAACATGATCCATTCACACAAGTACACACACACACACACACACACACACACACAAGACAGGCAAGAAAGTGTGCAGATCTGTTTCTCTTCCATGCTGGAGAAATCCTAAAAAGGAATGAGATAATGCTGAGGCAGTAAAACTTGGCCTAGATTCTCAATGTTTCATTTATTGGTACCACTATTCATACTCAATTGGTATTGGCATTTGGTATTAATACTCAATAAACCTAGGCCTTTGGAATACATGTGGGACCAAGAATTGTGTTTCATGCCATTCAGGGGATAGGAAAAAAAATCATACCCCAGCAGGGAGGGCAGGGTTTCCTGTGAAGGAAGTATGTAATTCCATTCTCATCATCCTGGAAATGGGTCAGCCTTGGGATGGAAAATCTGAACTGCAGAGAGGGATATCAGTGAATCATTAAAGGAAAGGTGGTGTCAGATACTCTGGTAAGAACTGGGACTATAATAATGCTTGAGACATGGTGTCTGCCCCTAAGTATCTTAGAATTTAAAGGAGGAAAGATGTGTATTTAATCAAAATTGAAATACAATATTGTGAGTGTAATCACAAAGGTAGGTATGAGTAGGGAAATAGAAAAAGCTTGCTGGAAGTTTGATGCCAACTACACTATGTCTTTAAGGATGAATAACATTTAACTGGAAGTGTGTGTGTGTGTGTGTGTGTGTGTGTGTGTGTGTGTGTGTCCAAGAAGGTAGGAAAAAGAAAAGATTTTCCAGGAGAAACCAGAAAAATCAAAGACAAATAAACAAGATTCAGCAGAGTGAGGTCAACATATTTCTGGCATTTACTAGAGTATAAAGGCAAAGAGAAGGACCACAGTATCCCTCAACTCCAGAGACACCATTTACATACAACCCAGTATAACAATGCCCACTGGAGTTGTGCAATGCAGGGGTCCTGAAGGAAGTGGTTAAAGGTGAGTCTAAAGAAGGTCACTGGAGGTATTGACTGCAGAAGCTTAACTAAGGGACAGGATGACACTGGCAAACACAGTGCCCCTCCCTACCTCACAATCACAAAACACCGAGGCAAGAGGCATTTATGGTCTCCCTTAATTTATAATTCTATTTCCTCAAAATTTTCAGGATGTACACAGAATAGAATCATTTTCATGATTGACCCAACTAATTTCATCTGTAATCATAATTTATGTGTACCACATTTCAAATAGTTTAGGTTTCCTCCTCTCTGGGATATTGAGAAAGCATACTGTGATGTGGAAGAAGTGATATCTGGAGGTTGGGCAGGAGATGAGGACTTCTCTCACTCAGTCTCATGTTATTATTTCCGTGTCATGTTGGCAAGGTACTGGCACTCCATGACAACATAGATGATGGATTTTAGGGTGGATAAGACCGAAGGCTGGAAAGCTAGTTTAAAAGCTGCTGCAATAGTTTAGACAGATGATAAGGTCTTAAATTAAAGCAGTTGGAGTTGGCATAGAAAGGAAAGAGGGTCAAAAGATATGCCAGGGTGCAGAATGTGTGGGTAAGAAAAAGGCCTCACACTTGATTCTCACTGCTCAAATAACTCACTGACAGATGATAAGCCCAACTGAGCCAGAGCATTTGAGAGGAGCCTGTAGGTGCTACCAGAGGATTTTGACCTCAACAAATGAGCAGCTTATCATTTCCCTCTGGACTAAGAATACCTTGTTATTTTGTCATGTTACCTGTGAAATACATTGAGTTGCTCACAGAAGTGCAGAGAAGTCAGGACAGGAGAAGCCACATTTGAGAACTGAATTTAATTTTCTACAATATATTGTTTCAGAGATCTATGAAAGTATAGTGTCAGAGGGCTCAGGGAAAGTAAGTGAAGTACCTGATTATTCAAAAGTTGTGCTATTTGGTTATGTGCTAGTCTAGAGAACTAGGTAAGTTACTCCCAATAAGAAATCATATGTGCTAGTCTAGAGAACTAGGTAAGTTACTCCCAATAAGAAATCATTTGATTTTCAGGTAACAAACTTTCCATCAGTAGAAAGATCAATAATTAGGTCAGGTATCCTCTTAAGCTACCAGTTGCCACTTCTCCCCATTAGACCCCCCTTCTCAGATAAAACTTTAAAATATCTTCCTTTAAACCAAGTAAACCATACCAGCCATTCCCTCCCATTATCTTTGCCAGTTATTCACATTCACTGACACTCCCAGAATTCCTCTGTAAACTAGATACCATCATTATATCACTGGCTTCAATGCTTATGTGAATGTCTTGTGCAAACCTTTTCTTCACAGTTTCTTGACCTCCTCAACCCAGCAACTTAACTTCCATTCCACTCAAGCCAATGACACCCATCAGATTTCACAATGAAATGCCAAATATGAACATGACCTACTTTTAAAAGAAAGATAAGTACTGTTTTATTTTCTCAGATTTCTAGAAGCCATGTTTTCCCATATCCACTTTTATTCCTTCTATTCCGACAAGCTTACTGCAATGTGAAAATAGCAGGGGGTGGTGAGGATACTCCTGGGTTGAGGTCCAGATCTTGGAAAAGAGATGGTACAGTGGTATCTCCACACTCTTCTTGATTCTCCTTCACAGGGGCATAAGTTTGGGAAACAGAAGCTGAGAGGAGGTATAGGGCAAGGGTAGGTTCTCTCCTTATTTCCCAGAACTGATATTCTTGGCCCTGGAACTCTCAGAGGGAAAATGGAAGTATACCCTGGCCTCTTTCCAATATTCTTGGTAATACTCCTGCCCACATTTCCAATGTGTGTCCACCGAGGCTGACACCAATGCAGACCTGGACAGGAAATGTCATTCAGTGAAAAGGTCCAAGTCAAGATCAGGATATGGTTGTATGGCTGCAGGGAGTGAATGCCTGGTTCAACTTTTTGAAAGAGGATAATTTTGTTTGTACAGACTCCCTACTGATTTCCGATCCTCTCTGTACCATTTTCTCTGAACTTATTCCCCCAGGTAAAGGTGTTAGCCGAGGATAGTTTTAGGTGAGTTTTCCAAACTCAGCATAGAGAGACCAGGCACATATTTTAAATGATAAAATGGGTTGGGCAGAGGAATAATAAGGACCTGTGGGGACTGTGACCAATCTATATACCACCTAGAGGCAATATTCTCGCCTCGGCCCCAGCCAACTACCACCATGTAAAATATAGATCTGGTATGTCCAGATCTTCTGAACTTTCTCAAGGAAAAAAAAATAGTGTAAGATCCCCCCCCCAAGAAAATGTGTGTACCTATTAAAATTTTCTAAATAACCCTGTGGATCAGAGGACCATGTTTGGCCCTTTACAATTTTTTGCTTTACGGAATCAACAGTGATAGGTTTGAATTTCCCAAACCACATGAAGATCTCATAGCTTCTTGCAGAGTCACACAGTTTACTGCATGGCTATTTAGTGATGGACTGGGGGTGGAGGGTGCTCTGGGCTTCTTTAAAAGATGTTAGTTGTTAGGAATGGGGAGAGGTCAGGGTATATACAAGTTTTCTTAGGGGCATTAATAGGTTTCTAGACAAGTCAGAACAAGCTACTTAATGGGCCTATAAGCAGATGAGTGACAGGAGGGGAATAGGGGTACTTCTCACAGAACTCAGAGGTGGTAGCAGTCTCTGTAGCTTCTCCTCTTGGAGATGACGGGCACAAAACCTAGTCACAGGGGTCATATACAAGATGGTGGCCTGAAATCCATATATCCCATTGTCAAACACTCTGCTGAGGATGGGCTTTCTGCCTCCCAAACTGTCTTTGAGTCCCAAACCTACTCCCCAACTCTCCCAGTTCCCTGCCTTTACCCATGGTTTTATTTGACACTACAGATAACTCTTTCCCTAGGCACTCTCTTTAATTATAGCTCTTAAGCAGTTTACAAAGATGAACTTGAGCTGTGTTTGTCCCCAACAATACAAATAACTTCCCTTTTAAATTTTTTCATATTCATAAATGTCATTTGCACAGCGCTCCAAAACCAAAACATTAGAAAGTGTTTAAGAAGTTTAAACAAAAATAGTGGGCAAGGAGAGGCCGGCTCTAAAAAGTGAAATTGATCTCAAGAACCCCAGAACCTCTTCCAGCCTTACAATTCTCCCGTGGAGATTCAGATTTCCATGGAGGGCACTTAAGGACCAAAAATATTTTCAAGCTTCCTTTATCATCAAGTGAGTATCTGATGTGCAGATTCAGACACTGTGACTGGTCTTGGGAAAAACATTTGGGTACCAGTTAGTCTTTGGAATAATATCAATTTTAAAATGAATATTAAAGTTACAGTATAAAGTTGCAAATTGACCAGACCAAATATAACATTGTACAAATCATAGGATCCTCCCATCCAAATAAAATGCTAACAACAGTTCTGGGCCTTGACTTTCTTTGCTATAAGGCAAAAATGTTCTAGAATATGTTTTGCTTCTGTGCCATGTGACTTGAAATTTTCCTGTGGAAATCAAAGAGGCCTTTGCCTGATTGGCACTGGTCAATAACCAAAGCAAGTTCAGACTGCCAAGTTTATAAAGGGAAGGGGAGGACACCAGATTCAGGGACAATCTGGGGTCAGAACCAGCAAACCTGAGGATGGGCAAGATGAGAAGTCCAAGAAATCTCACCATTGACTGACTCAGAGCCCAAGGAAGTAAGAGTTTGTTAGATGAAGAGTCAGGCAAGTCCCATGGGTCCTCCTGCAACCATTTCACAGGGTAAGAGCACAGGAGAAGTTTGGGGGGAGGAGTATATTGTTATTATTACCACTAAATGTAAAAAGTAATAAGCTCTTCTGAAAGTTTGAAACATTTTGATTTTTTTTTAAGATTTTATTTATTTGAAAAGGAGGGAGAACAGAAGCAGGGGGAGCTGCAGAGGGAGAAAAGCAGCTCAATGCAGGGCTCAATCCCAAGACCCTGAGATCATGACCTGACCTGAAGGCAGATGCCTAACCGACTGAACCCCCCAGGCGCCCCTGGATCATTTTAACATATCATAGCCCATTGTACCTTCACAGAATCCTGGAACCCATATGTACCATGGTTACTAGTTAGCGTTTAGGTCATTTGGGGTATTTTCTTTGGCTTTAATTTCAATAGTTGAGATTTTCTTCAGTTCTTGAAGTGCCTCTAAGAAGTCATTACCTTTTTTACTTTTTTTTTTAAAGATTTTATTTATTTGACAGAGAGAAACACAGCCAGAGAGGGAACACAAGCAGGGGGAGTGAGAGAGAGGGAGAAGCAGGCTTCCCGCCGAGCAGGGAGCCCGATGTGGGACTCGATCCTGAGTCTCTGGGATCATGACCTGAGCCAAAGGCAGTTGCTTAACCAACTGAGCCACCCAGGTGCCCATACCTTTTTTACTTTTACACCATATCAAAATCACAGCCAACTCTGATGACATATCCACAACTGGTAGAGATGTTAACCCTTAAACCTCTAGAAGAATGAGTATCTGAAGAGAATAACCTATAGGTAACTATATATAATTTCTATATCACATATATAGTGATATATATGACAGATCACTAACATATATCATATATATGATATAAAACACATATACATATTATCAAACAATATCACATTAGAATTACCATCAGAGTTGAGTATCAGTCAAGTCAAAATGGGGATAGACTAGATACTGGGCAGGAAGAGCAAAAAAGTAAGTAAATGCAGATGGGTAATGGAAGCCAGGTTTCTGAGTATCTGAAAAAGGAGCAATAAATATACAAAGAGTGAAAATCAGAATTAAATCTATGGTATTGGCCTAGAATTAGAGATATTGGTGTTAACTCATGGTCTTTAATAAATAGGTAGATAAAGAAATTAATAAAGATACAAATGTGTGCATGTGTAATGTGTAAATGAAATATAAATATGCAAACATATTCTCTCTAGCTGGGTCTACAAAGAGAAGGCCTGGGAACAATGACACCCCAATAAAAGTGAAGTGAGGACACCAAGTCCCCAGGTCTGGGTTTCTGGATATTATTCTCTATTAAAGGCACCAAGGCGCCTTGGAGAAATGACTCGTTTCCGAACTGGGACTAAAGAAGTACAAGATAAGCCTGAAACAACTTATGCCTAAAAGCAAAGAAGTACTTGAGGAATGAAGAACACATCAAAAGGACACAGGAACCAACTTGCACTGATTTGGTCTCAGTGGGACAACAGAAATAATGATGGAAATAGACTATAACCCATCAAATAAAAGAGAAATTCATGAGTCAATAGCAAAAGAAGGATGGGAGGGACAGAGGGATGGAGAGGGGGAGAGAGAAAGAAGGCAGCTGAGTTGGATGACAAATGAGCTATTGTGAAGAGAACTTTGCAGTGGAGAAGCCTGGGAGACACCACCTTAACCAAGTGACTAAAGTGAACATCACCAGTAATGGGACAAAGTGACACCCTGTACCACCTGATGAGCTGCTGTGAGAACAAGAATCACTTCCGTGATATTCCTGCTGAAGATGCTTAACCTGTATTAGTCATGAGTAAATATCAGACAAATGCAAATTGAGGGACACTCTACAAAATAACTGACCTATAATCTTCAGAGGTGTCAAGGTCATGAGAGTCAAAGAAAGAGTGAGGAAATGTTCCAGATTAAAAGAGACAAAAGAGATGTGACAGCTATTCCAAACTAGATTCTTTTCCTATAAATGATATTATTAGAAAGTTTGAATTTGGTCTGAGGATTGTATAGCGATAACATATCAAGGTTAATTCCCCAATCCCAATGGTTGTATTGCAGTTTTATAGAAAAATGGCTTTGTTCACAGGAAAAATTGTACACATTAGACAGAGTGATAGGGCATTGGGCTGGCAAACCACTCTCAAATGGCTTAGGAAATAAAAGTTCTTTGTAGTATTTCCAGCTTTTCTATGCATTTGTAATTGTTTCATCTGTGAAATGTATAAGACTGTATAAATATATACATACAAATGTATAAAATATAAATATACACAATATATGTTTGCCATCTTAATAAACTATAACAATTCCCTTGATAAACAGATAAAATATCCGTTATCTTATATACTTACTTTTTTTAAGATTTACTTATTTGAAAGAGAGAAAATACGGGGTGAGGGGGCAGGTGATGGGCGGCAGTTTACAGAGTCTCAAGCAGACTCTGGACTGAGCCCTGAGTCTGGCACAGGGCTTAATGCCATGATGCAGAGATCACTACCTGAACCAAAACCAGGAGTCGGCCACTTAACCCACTGTGCCACCCAGGCACCCCTCATATTTTTTAATACGTTATGCCAGTATATCAGTTTTTTCTATTAATTTCTACCTTTAACCATTTCTCCAGATACAGAAAACCTGAGGCAGAAAACCAAGAACGAGCTATTTTTGTCTATAAGTAACATTTTATTTCTTCCTATAAAGAAATTATTTTAAATTTTAGTCAAACACACACTTTTGTAATTTTATCATCTTAAATAAAGGGATATTAATTTACCTAACCAGCTAAACCAGTATTAAGAATTTAGGAAATTCAAATTAATTAGGCTTTTTATGAGAAAATATATCCAAGACTGGCATAGAAGAAAGAGATGTTTTTAAATAAATTTATTGAATTAGTCTAGTTTTCAGAGGAGTTTGGGTTATAAATATAAAAAGAAGCTATTTTCTATACCTTTATATTACCATATGTTAAAGCACCCAACAAGTTTAAAAGCAAATCTTTCCATTTGATTTTCAAACCTAGTATCCAAGGCTGTTAATGAAACTTACAGTTTAATCTTTTTCTGGGTTACAGCTTTAGCAAGAAAAAGTTATATAGTCAACTTATTTAAATCATACTTAGAATTTTTATTTTCTCTTACCTGACATTTATATAAGCACTTAATATTTTGAAATTGTAAAATCTAACTGGAAAAGGCACTTGCCCCATTAGATTTTAAGAACCTCTATGATCTATTAATTATCTCTGTAGGAAGACAAAATATATCCATTTATTTGCCTTAGAAACTGACTTGTATTTATAAGCTGGGAACTTGTATCAATGCTTATGCAAGATAGAGAAACTAACTGATAAGGAGCAGAATTTCAAGTAGAAATATAAATGCCAGTATTTGTGAAGGATATTGATCAGCTAAAGAATAAAGGCATGTAATTGATCACCATTTGTTCCTTTTGGGAAGCATCAGTGTTGATGTTGTGAAACTTTGTGATTTTCCTTCTATTGTACCAAGATAGCCTCTTTTCCCTTTTATCTAATGCCCCCCGTTTTTGTTTTTTTTTTAAACAGTGACAAATCTTTCTTTGGCCTTATTTTATAAGTCCTGAAGAAAGTAATTCTGGAATTATTCAATCATTAAAAGAAATAAAATCTGACCTCTGAATACTCATTTCTGGACTGGAACTAAAAAAGTACAAGATGAGCCTGAAACAACTTATGCCAGAAAGCAAAGAGACCCAGCATCCTTTTAATTCTGGTGCAGCAATTTTCACTTTGCAGATTTTGGCACAATTGGGTCCAGAACAAATGCACATGAAAAATTTCCAACGTTTTGGAAGAAGGAAAAAAGGCTCTGTCTGATATTTGGAATAAGAGGAACCCAAACTGACACAAACCAAAATGCATAAACAGAAAGAATGCTATCGATAGCAAGAAAAACACCAAAAACTTTTCAAACCTGGATTCTCTAGTGCCAGGCACCATCAGAACCTTCAGGAAAACAACCTATGAAGGTCATGGAAACCAGATTTGCATCTGCCCTTCAGCTACCACTTGAGAGAAATGACTTAATGAGCAGGCCAGAAATTTAAAACCCAGAGTCCACCACTGCTACCACCAAGGTAGGTTCAATCAACCCTGCTCAAAGCAAAACAAGAACCAGATGCAGAAATAGATGTAGCCAAGAATCAGAGTCAGCATGCAAAAGGCAGAGAGCACAAGTGCCACACGAGATGTATTATAGGAACCAAGAGATGAGCCAAGGACCCAAAGGGTCCAGGAACAGACAAGACACAGACCAGGTGCACTTTAATCTACATGTTTCTGTGGTGGGCTAGATCACAGCAGAACCTCCAGAATAATAATCAAACAGTAACTCAGTGACATGCGGTATAATTAATATGCTAGTTGAACATAAGAAATATTAATAGGCTGACTTCCTCTAACAGAGGCAGAAAAAACAATCAAAGAGGTCTTAAATATGAGAAAGATAAGTAGAGGAAAGAAAAAGTCATTTTGGAACACAGACTTGGGTTTCCATACTTAGGGTACAATGCCAATCGGCCGGCAGCCAGCAAAAAGGAAAGGCCAGGGAGGGGAGGGGATTCTGTCTCTGGGCAGTCAAATGGCTTGTCAAAGGAAGCCATTTCAGTTGTTTATTCTCCTGAAGATCAAGACTGAAGGAGGTCAACTTCGATGCTTGCAAAACAGGCAGTCTCTACATCCTGTACTAGGTCCTTCAGTGTTTCCTTCCTCTGTCAGCACTTCCAATTCAGTTTAGGCTGGGTCTGTACAATGTCCTTACTTGAATTGCTCACTGATCATCTAAAAGGTAAATTAAAAGAAACCAAGGCAATCCAGATTTCAAATGAAACTGCAAAAAACAAAAATGCATTTCCACTGTTGTAGGCGCAAGAAGTTCTGATTTCCCACATCAAGACTGCTTTTCCACCTACTCCTTCACCTTGTTCTCCATGGTCAGCAAGGGTGCAATCCTGATGTCTTTCTTCTTCAAGATGTGTCTTTGCTAGATACTGTTAAGGCGACCAACATGCTCCTGATTCCGAGGCTTTCTGGTTTAGGCACTGACTGTCCTGCCTCCTAAGAAAGCCCTCCATCCCAGGCACAGTGGGACAGTTGGAGCCCCCTTGCAAACTCCCTCTGGATTGTAACAATAACAATTAAGTCCACACTGCAAGGGTCATAAGATTCAGGAATGTTACACTTTGTTTTTGGAAGCACCTTGTATCTTCTGTCAAGTTTTCTCAGTAATTTTTTTATACGCTGATAAAATATGCATAACATAAAAGGTACCATTTTAACCATTTTAAAATGTGCACAATCCTGTGGCATTAAGTACATTCATATCATTGTGTAACCATCCATTTCCAGAACTCTTCCACCTTCCCCACCTAATACTCAGTATCTATTAAACACTAACTCCCCGCTCTCTCCTCCCCTGAGCCTTGGCAACCACATTCTACTTTCTTTCTGTCTCTACGAATCTGACTGCTCCAAGTACTTCATGTAAGTGGAATCATATAATATTTGTCCTTTTCTGCTTTCAAGAATTTATTAAAGTATAAATTCAATTTTACTGGTTTACAATTATAGTAGCTAAAATAACCAGCTGTTGACTGGGCACCACTAGCAGAATGGAATCAATACACAACTTTTCCTTCTTTGGCCTTCTACCCACTTATAAAAATTCATTCAGCAAATAAATGAATGGTACCCGACCTCTGCCTCAAAACTTTGACAGGCCTCAGGACTTTTGCTAGTTAAGCTCTTTATTTTTTTTTATTTAAATAATTTATTTTATTTTTTCAGTGTTCCAAGATTCATTGTTTATGTTCCACACCCAATGCTCCATACAATACGTGCCCTCAATACCCACCACCTGGCTCACCCATCCCCCCATCCCCCTCCCTTCCAAGACCCTCAAATTGTTTCTAAGTCCAAAGTCTCTCATGTATCATCTCCCTCCCTGATTTACCTCAATTCATATTTCCTTTCCTTCTCCTACTGTCCTCCATATTACTCCTTATGCTCTAAAAGTAAGTGAAACCATATGATACTTGACTTTCTCCGCTTGGCTTATTTCACTTAGCATAATCTCCTCCAGTCTTATCCATGTTGCTGCAAAAATTGGGTATTCATCCTTTCTGATGGAGGCATAGTATTCCATTGTATATATGAACCATATCTTCTTTATCCATTCATCTGTTGAAGGGTACCTTGGCTCTTTCCAGAGTTTGGCAATTGTGGCCATTGCTGCTATGAACATTGGGGTACATATGATCCTTCTTTTCACCGCATCTGTATCTTTGGGATAAATACCAAGTAGTGCAATTGCAGGGTCGTGGGGTTGCTCTATTTTTAGTTTTTCTAAGGAATCTCCACACTGTTTCCAAAGTAGCTGCACCAACTTGCATTCCCACCAACAGTGTACGACAGCTCCCCTTTCTCCACAGCCTCCCACACTTGTTGTTTCCTGTTCTGTTCATTTTGGCCATTCTAACTGGTGTAAGGTGGTATCTCAATGTGGTTTTGATTTGAGTTTCCCTGATGGCTAGTGATGATGAACCTTTTTTCATGTGTCTGTTAGTCATTTGTATGTCTTCTATGGAAAAGTGTCTGTTCATGTCTTCTGCCCATTTTTTGATGTGACCATCTTTTTTTGGGGTATTGAGTTTGAGGAGTTCTTTATAAATCTTGGATATCAGCCCTCTGTCTGTAGTCCCATGGAATGGGAGAAGATATTCCCAAATGATGCTACAGTTAAGCTCTTTATTAAAGAGTTAACAGTTGGTCACTTTAATCCTGTTCTGTTCCAAAATCTCTGTTCCAAAATCAGGGCACATTTGAAGTGTTATCAGAAATCCTGCCACCTTATCATTCATTTTGGGGGTGCTTTATGTTTGGCAAAGCACCCTACAGGGTCTCTTGGTGATAGTGAATACCCTTTGTAGCACAAGCCTATTGAGGAAAAAAGAAAACAGGTGATTGGGCCTCACAAATCTTCAGTAAATCTGATCTAACAAGACACTGAGCAGAGGCATCTGATAGGAAGCCAGTGAAAGAAAGCTGTCTTTATACTGGAGCTCTTCCTCTACTCTTAACATGCCTGGGACCTGGGACCTGGGACCCAAAAGTCAGAATTTCTTTGTACCTAATACGCACTGTAATATTCCACTTTTTTATTTTTTGATGCAAAAAATATGCAGGTTCAATGTTAACAAGAATACTCGATATAAAAAGCAAGACACTTCTCTCATCTTTAGTCTCCCAAAGGGGGAAAGACACATTAATAGGATGGAGTCTATCTTCTACTTCTTTTTGTCATAAAAATATTTCATGACAATATTTCATAAAAATTATTAAAATTTTTCATCTTAAAAATATTACAAATATATACAGGTAGATGTCATGTCATGTTTGGTTACATTATATCATTCATAATCTTGTAACTTACTCTCTTTAGCAAATCACAGACTTCTCCCCTTGAGTCTTTGTAATTCCAAAACTTTGAAAACAAGAGAGAACAGCAGCAATGGGTACTCAGGGTGTGATTTAGAGACACAGATATAAAGGAGACATTGTCTGGTTGTCCAAAGCTAGCATTATTTGTCTAGCTGTGAAAGGCTTGCTGACTTTCATTCATAAAGCGTAGGTGACTATGTTCTTGAATGAAAGAAAAGAGGAAATGAATGAATGCCCTTTAAAACAAGGAGATAAATGATCAAATTAAGCAGCCAGTTGGTTTAATTTCAGCTTTTAGGTTTCCCTCAGCTAATAAACATTGTGATCATTCCTCCTCTCGTCAAATATAATAAGTAGATTGTATTGTGTTTGTGATTATACATCTGAAATCCATGAAGGGAATAACAAATAGTAAATTCACTCCTCAGGTTTTTTTATTTTCTTACAGTTTTACATGTGATCTATTTTTCAAAGTTTCTGCTGTTTTCTACATGATCTTTTGTAGACCTTTAGCATAATTGTGAAGAATGCTAAGTACAAATGCAGATTCCTAGGCCATATTTAGACCTCCCCCACCCCAATCAAAATATGAGGAGGGAGACAAATAATTTGCATTTTAAAAAAAACTTTCCCCAGGTAATTCTAATGTACACTTACCTGCTTGAGAACTACCTCGAGGCCTTCTCATAGGCTCTATAATCTACCATCTTACCTTTTAAAAGACTCTAACCATCTTCTCTAGCCTTCAGACTCCTCCTCTTATCTCCACCCCCTCTTCATCTCCTATCCCTAAGTAGGTCATGAACGGAGAAACCTTACATACTCTTGGGCCTGACCCAGTGCAAGCAGGTCTAGAGAGCACCTGAGTCCCCAGGAGAACATGCAGAAGCTGACGATTTGACTAAACCTAAGAACTGCCCTTGACTCTATGTTCAGACACAAGGAATATTAGTTCTGAGTCAGCTAGAACCCTAGGAAACACTAGAGATAAAATACTTTCTATCTCTAGGAGAGACCTGAACAATGTGTGCTAAGAGGAAATGCCATGAAGAGTGAGGAGAGCAAGGACTGACAAGGGCATCTGTCACTCTCAACACCAAACAGCCATGACCATTTTCGAATGAATAAAGTTTACTCTGTGAATAAGTCATTGACTTAATTAGTATACTACATTTGGGGGATCAAAAAGAATGGCCACCACAAGAATGTTCTAATTCCTGAGATGCCCACTTGAAAAAGACATATAGGTGCTTTATATAGTTCATCAAAAATGACAAA
The DNA here is from genome assembly GCA_004023965.1 of Spilogale gracilis. Classification (NCBI taxonomy): domain Eukaryota; kingdom Metazoa; phylum Chordata; class Mammalia; order Carnivora; family Mephitidae; genus Spilogale; species Spilogale gracilis. The sequence continues at coordinate 30,927 of PITA01011305.1, read as the reverse complement.
TACTAAAGAAATTGCAGAATTATAAATAAAAGTTGCAGAATGTCATCTGCAACTTTAGCAATGTCTTAAGGAAAACGGGCGGGAACAGATTCAATAGGTTTTAAGATTCCAGGAGATAAAACATGGAATTCCCTAAAAATGCTTTGTCATGACAACTTCCCTAGGAAAGGGCTCTGGAAACGTGTGGGTGTCTGATTCAGGGCCTCATAAACATACTCAGTTTCACTGAGAAAAGCCAAGGTCAGAAGGTAACACTGCCCACCAGCTAATTCTAGGCTCTTCTGTCCAACCTCAAGGAATCTGAGCTCTTTCCTGGTTCTAATTTAACAAGGTATTTCCTCCATTGGGTTATGATGAAAAGGGGTATGAAAGAAAAGAGATTCTTTGGAAAGGATGGAAAATAATGTTTAATGGGAAAGATGAGAAAATTAGCTGAAATACAGACATAAATATGCCTCTGGGACCTCATAGTTTCTCCAAGGATATACTCTGTCTGCTGAGCCTATCCACAAGAATTTTTGAAACTCTGGAACGTACAGCACATTCTTTATAGGAAAATATTACTGTGATTCCCTCAAGCAGGGACTACATCCTTGTGGTGGGCTGATTCTAGGTGGTTCCCAATGTTCTCCACGTATTCACACATCCTGTCTCCTCCTCTTGAGAGTGGGATGGCCAATTGAGTACAGAGGAGATTGTGGGCTGTTGCCTATATGATTGTTATGTTATCTGTCTTGCCAGCAGATTCTCCTTGTTTTCTCAGCTTGCAAACTTTGATGAGATAAGGGGCCATGTTGGAGAGGTCCACATGGCAAAGAACTCAGGGAAGCCTCCAGCCAATGGCGATGAGGAATCTGAGGCACTCTGTCAAACACTTCTCCAGGAACTGAATTTTGCCAACAACCTGAAAAAGCTTAGAAGTGGCTCTTTTCTATGGGGCGCCTGGGTGGCTCGGTTGGTTAAGCAACTGCCTTCAGCTCAGGTCATGATCCCGGAGACCCGGGATGGAGCCCCACATCGGGCTCCCTGCTCGGCGGGAAGCCTGCTTCTCCCTTTCTCACTCCCCCTGCTTGTGTTCCCTCTCTAGCTGATTTTCTCGCTGTCAAATAAATAAAATCTTAAAAAAAAAAAAAAAGAAGTGGCTCTTTTCCTATGTGAGCTTTCACATGAGCCCACAGCCCCAGCTGGCAACGAGATTGCAGCCTTATAAGGAACCCTGTTAAAACAGAGGAATCAGCTCAACTGTGCCCAGACTCTTGACACAGAAACTGAGTTAATAAATGTGCATTCTTTTAAGCCACTGAATTTGCAGTAACTTGTACACAGCAATAGATAACTAATGTAATCCTGATCTAAGCCGAGATACTGAAGGAAGAATGTCTGGTTTTCACAGTTCTTTTTTTTTTTTTTTTTAAGATTTTATTTATTTATTTGACAGAGAGAAACACAGCTAGAGAGGGAACACAAGCAGGGGGAGTGAGAGAGGGAGAAGCAGGCCTCCCGCCGAGCAGGGAGCCTGATGCGGGGCTAGAACCCGGGTCTCCCGGATCATGACCTGAGCCGAAGGCAGTCGCCCAACCAACTGAGCCACCCAGGCGCCCAGGTTTTCACAGTTCTAAACAAGTACTGCCCTTGCCTTTTCTAGAGTCTGTGAAAGAAGACCTACTCTTCCAAGCTGGCTGTGTCCAGCACATGTATGACAACCTTTGTGGTCACAGGAGGTCTCTGGGATGTTGCCAAATAGGGAAGATTAAGCCCATGAAGATACTTACTGATTGGCTAAAATAACAACTGGTGTTTGTTGGTTTATGTTCTAAAGAGCCCTTTAAATCTCAGAAAAAAGAGAATGGCAATTGAGTGCTACATCCTCATTTTCAGTCAGAGACTTTAGTTATAAGTAATTCCATGGGCTGGAACCATCAGCTGTCTGCAAGGAGGCTGCCATATGAAATGAGCCTCTGGCTGGCTCGAAGCCAGGACTTATTTTTTTCTTTAAAATGAGATCTACATCAATGCACACATATATGCGTGTGCACACACACGCGCGCACACACACACACACACACACACACACACACACACACACACCAGGCAGTTTTTGTGGGGAGATGGATTCATTTTAACTCATTTTTCAATTACATCAGCTTTTTAAAAATATAGTGATGAACAGATTCAATTATATGGAAACCATATTTGTGGTTAACATACCAACAGTGTCCTCTTTCTTCCCACAGATTTCATAATGTATAAGGACTAAAGGCATCGATTGCCTTTCTTTATTGTCGCTCCAGGTCACACCTGTATGCAGCTCTCCCGAGACACCTGTCAAGGTACAGCAGCATTCTTTGCTCTCTTTTTACTCCTCTGGCCTTTTTGGACTCAGCTGACCAATGGAGTATAAGGCCTAAGTCACCTAGGGCTTTTCCTTGTGAAATTTGTACCCCCACATTAGAAAGTTCAGGGGTCCACAAAAGTATCTCCACTTCTGTCATCAAATGAAAGTTAGAATTAGTTAGAGGTCCCTCAAGTTACAACTTTAAACACTGGAGCTGTGGTAAGTTTTTAAGCAACTTACTATGACCAAAACTGTACTTTAAAAGAACTGAACAAACTGAGGGACTTGGAGGGAGGGGGGGTGAGGGGATGGGAGAGCCTGGTGGTGGGTACTGGGGGCACCTATTGCGTGGAGCACTGGGTGTGGGGAATGAATCTTGGAACACTGGGAAAAAAAATTTAAGTAACAATAAAAAAAAAAAAAAAAGAATTGAACTCAGGGTGCCTGGGTGGCTCAGTCAGTTAAGCATCCAACTCTTGGTTTCAGCTCAGCTCACAATCTCAGGGTTGGGAGAATAAGCCCTATCTCATCTCTGCACTCAGCACAAAGTATGCTTGAAATTCTTTCCCCCTCCCTCTTCCTTCACTCTCTGCCACTCATTAATTAATTAATTAATTAAAAAACAATTGAACTCAGGCAGGATCAGCTTCGTGGCTATGCAAACTACACAGTCACATAGGACCCCAAGCATAGAAACATCCCATGCATGGTGTAATGCACTGCTGTTTGTTGAAAGTTTGAGTAGTTTTGGATAGGAGTCCATGCATTTTCATCTTGCCTTGTGACCTTCACCTTATGTGGCTGGCCATGAACTTAGGATATGGGGTTATGAATGATTAAAATGAGGGGAGAGTCAGAAGGCAAGGACCAGATAAGAAACCACCGTAACAGTTCAAGTGAGAGCTAATAAGGAAAATAAGTGGTGTAGCCTTTCTGATCTAAATATATACTGTAAGTATTTAGGAGTAATAAAGCCTTGGGTCACAGAACCAGGGATATTCTTTGAATCCCTCAGCCCCAAAGTATACATACAGTATGATTCTTCATTAAATACTGAAGTCAGGAGGAAATCAAAAGACTACAGGAATGGGACACCTGGGTGGCTCAGTTGGTTAAGCGACTGCCTTTGGCTCAGGTCATGATCCCAGAGACCCGGGATCGAGTCCCACATCGGGCTGTCTGCTCAGCGGGAAGCCTGCTTCTCCCTTTCTCACTCCCCTTGCTTGTGTTCCCTCTCTGGCTGTGTTTCTCTCTGTCAAATAAATAAAATCTTAAAAAAAAAAAAAGACTACAGGAAGACTTGAAAATGTTTAAGCAGAGATATTCATTCATTATTTATTGTACACCCGCTGTCAAGAATGATAGAATTAAGAATCTACTGGCAGCAAAAGATTAACAATTCCTGCCATAAATGCTCCTATAGTTAGGAGAATTTAGAAAACAGTTATTATTCAGTTATGGTCACTACTTTTGATCATGTGTAAAGTGGCAAACTGAATGAATTTAATGGTTTGTGGTGGGGGGGGAGTGGGAAAATAGCATTCTGCTATTAAGAATGCTTTGAGTACGCATCAGTAAGAAACTGAGGTGGTAGGTGAATAATTGGATCCAAGATTAATTTAAACCCCATGTCAAGCAATGTGCCATTTAAAAATGCAGTGCTAGCTTCTGAGATTTTAAAATCAAATCAACAAATCTCTAAGAATACAGAAGTCTTTGTGTTATGGGTCAGCTGCAATTTTTTTTTAATTTTCAGCAGGCACAATGACAGAAAATGACCAGCTGGGACTGAGCTGGAAATAGAGAGAATGATTTAGGATCATTCTAATCTATACTGGAACTAAGCAAAAGAATAGAACCCTTGCTCACATAGTAATTCTGTAGCCTTTCTCTGCATTACTAAAAACAAGTGCAAATTTTCTTTTTTAGGGCCAAATGCTTTACTGGCTTTTTCTTTGGCTCTTCAGCCTACTTTGAGTCAGAGATCACAGCTGTTGGCTAATATAACCTGGGAAAATCTAATGGATTGTCACTGAAGGTAAGCTGGCTAAGTAAGCTCTCGAATTTTATCACCCTTTCCCAGAGACAGGGTTTATTTTTCTTACCATGAAAACAGGAGGTTGCCCAGAAAGGCAATGAACAATGTAAATGTAGACATGACTACTCTCAGAGAATTTTCATCTCCACCTCAGCAGGTAAAGTGAGTAGACATGGCTATCCGTGCTGTTCCTTCCCATCCTCTTCCTTTATAGGAAGAAAGTCTTTTAGACTTGGATTATCACACATCAAAATTAAGCCTCTGGGTAATGGGTATTGGCAAGAGAGGTGGACTGGTCTGGTAGGTGTCTCATTCTGAAGAACGTGAAGATCCACTGTTATCTTTCCAAGATGCAACAGTCTCAGAACTAAGGGGCAAACAGTGTCCCAGGCTTGGCCAAATGGGGTAGCAGTTCTGGATGGAACCAAAACCCTGGGAAGTAGAGTGAAAGGCCAGGAAAAAGGCAGAGGAGCAGAGAAGGAAAAAATGGGGGAAACCAGAGAAGTGCTCTCTGGGTTCCACCCTCAGGGTGTAATGTATGTATATGACACCTCTGGTTAACCCCCTGGGATGATAATGACTGGTTCTGAGGGGGACAGTTCTCCCAGCACAGTTAGTGCTGCACAACTTTCTAGCTCTGCTGGGCATCATGACCCCCCAGTTACACAAACCTTGTAACATGAAGTCTTCTCAACCTCTAGGCCTTTACATATGCTATTCCTCTGCTCTCAATTCTATTGCTCTGTGTTGATAGCCATCTAAGACTCGACTTGTATTCTGTCTTCTCTTGGGAGCTTTCGCTGACCTCTACAGACGGTCAGGTTCCCCTGTTCTAAGTTGCTTCTGGACATCTCTAACACATTGTAAGTAATCACCACTTGCATAATGGTCTCCTTCACTCAACTGTCAACTACCCAAAGGCAGACTGAGTCTTATTAATTTTGCATCCATACTAGCTAGATCACTAGCTCAGTGCTTGACACCTTGTGGGTGTTTAATTAGTGTTTAGTGAATGAAAAAGCCAAGAACAAAGAACCAGCTTTTCTAAGCACATGTGCTACCCACTTGGAGATATGTGCCCAGTGTAGGCTCTTGGAGGCCTAAAAAGCATATCTTCCATGGTGTCCTATGAAATTTGGGGTAAATGGAAACTGTCTTGTTAACATAAGAAGAGCACACATGCTCAATGCTCCCTTCTAGGGAGTCCCAAAAAAGATCATGAACGACCATGAAAAGTGCAAATATATGAAATTAATTCCTCAGACTCCCACGAAATCTGATCCATTTACAATCTGTGGCGTTAGAGTTTTGTCTTGTCTTCTCCAATGATGACTCTTCTACTTGTCAACTTTCAGAAGGCCAGCAACAAGCCTTCTCTGTCTGATGAAAAATATTCCTATAAGTGTCTAAACACAAAGTGATGAGTGAGGCCAGACCCTCATGGAAGTAACTATTTTGGCCATGGCCTCTTCTCCTGTGTAACAATCAACAATAACAAAAACAAATTTTTGTTATTGTTGTTGTGCATTAATTTTCAGTGGTTCTTGACATTTGGGTAAACTGATAGAATCATTTGCAGAAGGGGTACCAGTCTTCAAAATAGATATATTTCCTCTTAATCTAAATGATAAGAGTTAAAATTATTGTACTCAAAAAAGGCATATGGTAATAACAGGAACAATTTTTATCTATAAAGTTTTCATATTTCAGAATATTTTTATATATATTATCTCACTGATAAACTCACCAATGATCCTACAAAGGTAGCTAGACCAGAGGCTATAACTGCAATGTTAAGATAAAGGAATTTGGACTCAGAAGAAGGGTAAGTGACCTATCCAAAAATACAAGGCAGTAAGTGTCATATTTAGTCTCAGGATTCCAAAACCCTAATAAAACTCTACATTTACATTTAAAATATAAATGGTGAGGTTTCTAGATAAGATTCAAGTGTAGCACAGGCATCTAACTCACTGTACCAAGTATTTCGGGTTCCAGATGCAGGCACACGGTGGGTGGGTGTGCACTTCAGTGACCCTTGAAGTGAGATGTGACCAAATGACTTGTTTTGAAAGGTTGAAATCTTTGGATCTAGTGCAGAAGTTGTAACACTTCTTCCCCCTGCCACAGCAATTAGCACCACTTAGGTACAGCTGCTCCATCAGCCTGGGTCCCAAAGTAAAGAAGATGAGGAGCAGAGACCCCAGATGACCCACAGTGAACCCGGGCAAGGAATAAACCTTTGTTTCATTGAGGTATATGGTTACCACAGCAGAGTCTGACCTACCCTGTTTGATACACAACACACAGGGGCCTACACTGAAGGGCCCCCACAGAAATGTCCAAAGAACCATAAAAATAGGAGGAAATGACATTTCTCTAGGAGCTGAGGAAGAGTACCATCCATAAGCCATAAGGTTTGAGGGATTTCAACAAGATAAAAGGAGTTTAAGGAAGGATAACAAATTAACAAACAAATTAGTATCTTAGAAAATTTTACTTCTTCATACTAAATAGGGACACTGTGAGGAGTCGTCGCAACACACACACACACACACACACACACACATAACAATGCTCTCCAAGTTTATATTGGTTCTGGAGAAGGAAGTGCCTTAATAGTTGTTGGTGGGGCATGCTGTGACAAGCACTAGCTTTGTTCTAGAACGTATGATTCTGCTCTCCCTATGGTAACACAGGATATACATATACATGAAGAGAAAACTAGAACTCACCTCCCAGGTGGAGGTGGTGGTGTGTGGTGACTCAAAACTGTGTGTTGAATCTGATGGGAGCATTGAGTGATGGGCACACTGACCTACCAGCTTCCCAACCAGTGTTCATATGGACCCTCTATGGAAGATTCCATCTCCCGAAGCAAAACTTTTGAAAAGTGAAAACAGAAACCTGTTTGGCATATTTCTGTTGTCTTTTAAATAACAGAGAATAAAAAGAGAAATAGCACTACATGAAATGTTATTCACATTTTGGGTAAAAATGAGGTCAGAGGAAATGGGGCACATTCAGAATGACAGGGTGTGCCTGCCACACGGAGAGTAGAGGAGGCACAGGTGGTGGGGAGTACCAAGTCATGGAAAGAGCAAACAAACCAGAAGGCAACCCCTGCCTCCCCCATTTAGCAGCTGAGTTGTCTTAGCTAAAATTCTCGTTAAAGCTCAGACTCTTAATCAATGAGGATAATAACACCTACAGCTGAGCATTGAAAACAAATCATATGTGTGAAGAAGTGCTTTGTAAATTGTGAAGTTCTGGGGCAAGTGGTAATTGTTTATCTTTGGGCAGTTTTGAACACTGTAAAGTCCTTTCTTAAATAGTTTAAAGCTGCCTTCCTCTATCTCTCTAAGTCTCCCAGTTCAATTCCTGACAGTTAGTTGACATAGGTTGGAAGGAAGAAGAAAAGAGTGAGGAAGGAAGGAAGGAAGGAAAGGAGGGAAAAAGGGAGGAAAGAACCCTCATTTTGCCCATTTAGATCATACAGAATTAGTCTAATTCCTTTCCTAATAAATATTTGCTTAAAATGTGTTTCCTACTTTATTACAGGAAACGATGTAAGGGAGTTTACAAGGGTGACTAAAACATAAATAAAAAGCACAAATTCTGAATGGTGCAGAAGTAAGAAAAATACAAGGAGAGGGACAGGCATGAGCGTGAGGGAGGAGAGACCCCCAGCCTGGCTATGTAAGGAACCACCAACTGTTTCTATGCTTTGCCTTCTACACAGGAAAAAAAAAAAAAAACAGCTATCATCATATATACGATTCCAGCATCCATGAAACAACATTCAAAGGGGTACTGAATCTTTTCAGTAGTGAAGATAAGAATCTTCCCAAAAGGACATTGTGGAAGGAAAGCATTTCCACAGAATAAGAAGCCTGCTAGGGCTCAGTCCATGAAGACTCTAATATAGGCTGAAGACAGCAAATCAAGAAGCAATTCACTAAAGCAAACTGCATACCACCAGGACAGTGCAATCCACCTGCCTGGGTCTTCTTGATCCAGTGTGACCTGAGGGTATGTGACGGGCTATCTGGAGGAAATGATCATTAGCAGCGGTCCCCAAACAGCATTCAAGTCCCCACAAATGCTTAGCTCTGCCAAAGCTATGAAAACAAATCACGGTAAATGACCCTCAACACAATATTATGTGACCAAGAACTCTTTAAGCAGCAGTCCCCAAACAGCATTCAAGTCCCCACAAATGCTTAGCTCTGCCAAAGCTATGAAAAACAAATCATGGTAAATGACCCTAAACACAGTACTACGTGACCAAGACCTTTTGGTGCAACTTGAGGGAGGGGACGAAATAGTGAAGACACATCTCAACTTGTTTATCAGAGATAAATCAAACCCATAAGATAGAGTTTCCCATCCTATGAGGACCACCTGAGAAGTCCCTGTGAGGTTGGGGTTAAGGGCACCTACTCCAACTTTGTTTCTGCCACAGAGTTTTAGCCACAGTATAAAGACAAAGATGTGGGGCACCTGGGTGGCTCAGTTGGTTAAGCGACTGCCTTCGGCTCAGGTCATGATCCCGGAGACCTGGGATTGAGCCCCACATCGGGCTCCCTGCTTGGCGGGAAGCCTGCTTCTCTCTCTCTCACTCTCCCTGCTTGTGTTCCCTCTCTGGCTGTGTTTCTCTCTGTCAAATAAATAAAATCTTAAAAAAAAACAAAACAAAACAAAATAAAGACAAAGATGAACAGCCTAAAATTAGGAATATGTCAAGATAAATATTCTGGAAGCAGATTATTTATAAGCATTTGCCATAGTAAAATGTTTTCTCAGAAGAGGCAATGTATGGGTTTCTTGCCTTTCCAGAGAGGCAGTCACACAAAGGCCCCTCAAGGGAACACAACAGGGCAGTGCACCCAGTTTTGTTTTGTTTTGTTTTTTATTGTTACTAAATTTTTTTTTCCAGTGTTCCAAGATTCATTCCCCATTCCCCACACCCAGTGCTCCATGCTTTAGGTGTCCCAGTACCCACCACCAGGCTCTCCCATCCCTCCACCCTCCTCCCTCCAAGTTCCTCAGTTTGTTTTTGTGTCCAAAGTCTCTGTTGTTTCATTTCCCTCCCTAGATTACCCTAGTTCCCATTCACTTTCCTTCTCCCACTTCTCCCACTTCTCCAGTTTACCCCTCATGCACCGCAAGTTAAGTGAAACCATGCGATATTTGACTTTCTCTTCCTGGCTTATTTCACTCAGCATAATCTCTTCCAGTCCAGTCCATGTTGCTACAAAAGTTGGATATTCATCCTTTCTGGTGGAGGCATAGTATTCCATTGTATATATGTACCACATCTTCTTTATCCATTCATCTGTTGATGGGCACCTTGGCTCTTTCCACAGTTTGGCGATTGTGGCCATTGCTGCGATGAACATTGGGGTGCATATGGCCCTTCTTTTCACTACATCCGTATCTTTGGGGTAAATGCCCAGTAGAGTGCACCCAGTTTTTTAATGATGTGGCTGGCTCCCTACCAGGACAGGTTAGCCCTCAAAGGACAAGTCATTCCTCTCAGGATCACAAGATCCAGCCCCATGTCGGTCTCCTCATTCAATGCAGGGTCTGATTGGGATTCTCTCTCTGTCTCCCTCTGTCCCTCCCCCTGCTCACACTCTCTAAATAAATAAATAGTAAAAATCTAAAAAATAAATAAAAATAAAACCAATGATAATAATACATATGGGTCACTTTTGGAAGTTGTTAGGATATTAACTCATTAGGATATTAACACACAAGAAGCAACTAGCCAAATCCAGAATGTAGGAACGTCTGCAGGAGAAATGACCATGTTTCTTCCACAAATGAATAGCATAGCAGGGTGGTGTGGAGAGAGGCTACAGGATTGCTATAGATCAAAAAAGATTTAAGGGAGCAACCACTACTAATTTTTCCAATATATGGCCTTTTGTAACCATTACTTTCCTTACAAAAAAAAAAAAATTCTCTTTCCCAAGGTGACCACCTTGAAGCAGGACTCAACATTTCATCTCAGCCTGTAGCCCCAAATATTTTCTGCAATCAAGAATGAGTGATATAAACATTTTGAGATTTTGTTGATGTGGTAGAGGGAGGATCTCACACTGCACAAATCCCCATCCGACACACACCTTCTCCCCAAATGCCTTTCCCCCTGGCTGCCCTGTAATCGGTCTTTATCTTCCTCCTAGAATCCCAGAATGCTAAAGGTGATTTTCCCAAGGATGACTTTGACTTCAGCAAACAAAACAGTGTTCAACCACAACCACTGAATGGGAAAATTATAAATAATTTTTCCTTTTATAATTTTTCCTGTCACACAAGCTAATGCCTCCAATTCCTTAGACTCCTATACAAACAACATACACTTATGTGTGAAGGATATGCTCCACGACCCCGTTGGATGCCTGAAACCAGTCGGTACTCCATCCTACGTACACTAATGTTTCTTCCTATAGGTCCATACCTGTGATAAAGCTGAATGTTTAAGTTAAGCACAGTGATGATAACAACAATAATAATAAAATAGAACAATTGTAACAATATACTGTAATAAAAGTTATGTGAGTGTGTGTCTCACTCTCAAAATATCCGATTTTGCTTTACTCACCCTCCTCAGATGATCTGAGATGACAAGATGCCCTCGTGGAGAGACAAGTAAGCCGGACGACGCAGGCGTTATGACGTCATGGGACACGCAGCTGCTATCGCCCATCTGGTGATTCGTCAGAAGGAGGGGCACCCGCTTCCCCATAGTGGTCAACAGGGTCGCTGAAACTGCTGAAACCCAAACCACAGATAATGGGGACGCACCTGTAATTTCAAGTTTTCTCACTTTCCTATACAAACATTTGAAATGACTTGTTTAGTTATCTGTGCCTTCATGTGCCGAACACAAAACCGCATGTGCAATCATGATCTGAGTATATCGGTATATCGATATTTTCAATATCGAAAGGGACCCTAATCTCCGTCTTTCTAATAATTTTACTTCTACGGATGTGGCTTCAGACACCAAAAACTTTCATAGGGATCATTTTTCACCCATTACTTATGTCGAGATTCCTGCAACAGATTTTTTTTCGCCCATGCTTTCCTTCAACCCCATCTTTCCCCCATCCTTATACTTGTGGCATTTTCACTCTGCATGGAACATGTTCCAGTTCTCGCCAATGAAATATCATTTTAATAGAGTAGTGTATCATTTTGACCTGTCAACATTTTGGGCACCCCAGTTCTATTATCCAGCACTTCTATATTCTTAACTCCTTTTAATGTCATATCTGAAAATGTATAGCTAGAAATTGCTAAATAAGGCAGAACTGAGAGCTGAGCACATCATCTATCCTAGAAAACTCTCTCCAAGTTAACTTGTCTCCTTTAATCAGAATTTCCAGTAAGTTCTACAGACCACCATATTATTTTCTTTTCCAAAGTAGGATAGTTGAATGCTCTTCAATTTTTCTAAGGATCATATCATGTTCCTGTTCTGTAATTTCTGTAGTCTACCTTTTTCTTCTCCTGAAAATCAGAGACTCTGTGTAAGGTGTGTAAGTGATATATTACTTAAGAGTGACCCTTATACAGAACGACCATATACCTGGTAGATAGTGTAGATTTGAGTATTAGATATTATCCAGATTGTTCTAGCAGAAGGCCACTAAGTGTCTTATTCTCTAAAAATTATATTATGATAATTTTTGATAGATGGAAAATATGTTGAGAAAGAGGTGCCTTTTGCTACATCACACAAAGACTTCATATTGGCCCATGGTGGCTTTGCTGAGTATATTAACTCACACTGTATGCTGAATGTTTGTGTCTCCCAAAATTCTGTGTTAAAACCTACTCCCCAGTGGGACGGTGCCTGGAGGTGAGGCCTTTGGGAGGTTGGGAAGTGTTTGGGTCATGAGGGTGGAGTCCTCATGAATGGCAATGGTGCCCTTACAAAGGAGACCCCAGAGAGTGCCCGTGCCCTTTCTGTCATCTGAGGACAGGGAGAAGAAGGCCATCTATGAAGGAGGAAGCAGTTACTCATCAGACATCAAATCTGCCAGCACCTTAATTTTGGATTCCTTCTTCAGAACTGTGAGAAATAAATGGTTTCTGTTTATAAGCCACCCAGTCTATGGTATGTTACGGTTACAAACAGAAGAAGACAACTCCCCTCCGATCTCCTGGATAGCACAATTTTCTACAATTTGTCATAGATGGCTGACAACAACTTCATTTAGTTCTAGCCCTTTGATCTCCAGAATATGCTTCATCTGGGCATAGAGTTCCATTTCCTTAACTATATTTAGTTGCAGTTCCCTTTTCACACTATTCTACCCTTTCCGTTTTGAAGACCACAAGCTTCAGAGAGAGAGAATGGAAGAACAGACTGGAATCATTCTCCCTTCTTTGTCAACAGCCTGGGGCCAAGCTGTGACCAGGTCACTCTTTCCTTTATGCCCACTGGTATCCCCTCCTCCTAAGCTTCCTGTCCCCATCTTCCTCCCAAGTGTGCTCATTGTCCAGGGCTTCCTCTCTGATCCCACTGCACTGATAACTGCCATTGATTTCGCTTTTGTTCTTGCACCTGTCTTCCTGCTATTTGTTCTCATCAACTTAATGTGATTATCAAGCTTCCTCCCTTCTTGAATCAAAGATCTCTTTTATTGGATCCACTTTCTTTTCTCCACAACACCTAAGCATACATTTTTTCTGAGTCCGCTTTCTATTCTGAAAAACCTGTTCCGTCCATCAGGTCTGGTCCCCAGCTGGCCTGCCACCTTCCTACTGTCACTGTGAAAGCCTTCCCTAAGGCAAAGCTGTCATTACACCCTACAGACAGTGTGCTCTGAGAAACCCACAATTCCTCTCTTCTCACTCTAAAATTCTTGTTGATTTTTCTCCAGAGAGACAATAAAGCACTTTCTCCCATAAAGTTATTAGTGCCTTTTTTTTTAAGTTGCCTTCAGTGTGTTACTTTCTTGAGAAATGTTTTCTCTTCAGACTCCCTCTTTCTAGTTTTGCTGTTCATACTTCTCAGGCATCACCCTCTGTCAAGAATGCCTTTTTTTTATCATTAACACTCTGACCTTCATGCATGCATGCATTTGTTCCACAAATATGTGTCAAGGGTCTACTATATGGCAAATACTGAGACCTAAAGTCCTATCTGAAATATAACTAGAGCTCCGTGTGACTCTCTTTGGTGCATGGCATTGTAACCAAGTAAACTACAGTTTGATAAACAAAGGTAACTAAAAACAATTTGAATCATTATCAGTGGCAGGCAGAAGATCACATTCTTAGTCCCGAGAAAAACACTGTAACATTTGTCCCTTTGCGTACCTCTCCCATTCTCTGTCTCTCCAACTGCTGGCAGAACTCTCCAACACTCTGGGTCACCATGAAACACTGACCTGTCATAAAAGCATCTACTCCTCCCCACCTCAGCTACAGCATATAGAAACACAAGATAAAAAAAACAAGTCTCTCAAAATAAGAACTTTTTCAATACATATATGAATTAGAAAGCAAGAAAGAAAATCCACGGTTGCAGTGAAGGAGAAATATGCATAGCTCGACCCAGGGGCAAACACTAAAGCCATGTGATTCACAGAAAGATGAGAACTGGACTGGAACTTCTGGAGGCTCAGGCACAAGTGGCAAAGCCTCCTGTTCTTGTGAACGGTTGAATGAGCCCCATATGCCATACCCTGAGCTAGGAAGCCTTGCCTGGGGCATCAGATGGAGATCAGAAAATGCCACACATTGATCTGGAGAAAGGGTCTGTTCCACATCTCAGGCCACTCTCTTCCTGCCGGCCTATCTAGACTACACACACCCTAAGCCACAAGCATACCCTGAGGCCTCCAGCCAAGTCCAGCCTCCCTCCCTGGGAAACCCCACATTCCACCCAATGGGACTAGGCCCTGGACTGTGAACATCACCCATGGTGTTCAAAAGGAAAATGACATGAAAGGAAAGGGAAGGGAAGAGGAGTGCAGGGGAGGGGAGGGGAGGGAAGGAGAGGAAGGTGAGGGGAGGAGAAGGGAGGGGAGGGGAGGGAAATGGAGATAAGATGTGGGTTCTCTCTCCTGACAGAACCTTGACTGCTCTGTGTTAGCAGTGCCATTATAAGGACCCCAGGCATCCCCTCTGAATGAGGTCTTCTTGCCAGTTCCAAGGGCAAGAACAGGTGAACGAACAGCAAGTCCCATACTTCATGCAGGCTGAATCACCTCATAGAATGAGAAATCTACAGATCTGGACAATTTCTACATTCTTGGGTGACTTTTTCTTGTAACTGAAACATAAGGATTAGCTAAGTCAAGGGTCAGAAGTGGTTTTTAACACGGGAGGAAATATCATTCAGAGTAGCTCTCTTGCTCCCAAAACAATGCATGAGCTCCTGTTGGATAGATTCTTTAATTGTGATTTTTGGCTTTGCCTGTCTAACCTACTGCTTTCGCTAGATTCACTTAGAGATAGGTTTGTCTGTTCTGGGAGTTCCTTCTCAGTTAACAGGAGAAACACAGTGCAAGTTTTCGCCGAGAACACAAGTGACCAGACATATTTGACCATACAGATGCTTGGACAAGCATTTACAAAGCAGCTACAAAGTCTGCGGGTCAGAAAGGTTTGGGGAATAGTTGGCACTTTGTGCCAGGAAAAGCAAATACCTCATATACTATCTATTTTGTGATGAGAAGTGCAGACACCTGATAGAGACATGTCCAAAATGAAATCACTCTCTGTCATCTCAGCCCTTCTTATCCTTGTGGTCACGGGACTCCACAGCCAAGGCTCCAAGCCCCAACATGAATGTGTCACCAGCCCATCCTCTGTGTGTTGGCATTGGCCTTGGGGTGAGCTCGGGGCTGAGCAAGTCCAGCACGTATTTTCTTTATAGTGTTAACAGGAACTAAAAATTAGACAAAAGACAGAGTTTGGTACACAGCAGGGAGGAGTCCTCCTCACTAAAGTTTGCCACAAGTGGAGACATCAGGCACACCCTCAGGGGACCTGCCCTGGACATTAGCATCACTGCAGGCACTCACAGCCACAGCAAGGGTGAGGAGTCACTTTATGAAGTCTCAAGGGCAAAGGGATGAGGAGACTCCTCTGAAGGCAGGAGAGAATTTCACAGACAGATTAGACGTGGCAAAAGATGATAGCCCAAAAAACTCACATGAGACCCACCCTGGGGCACCAGAGGAAGCCTCACCAACCTCTATCTGAAGGCCTGGTTGTCAGATTTTACAGGACACAAGAGGAATCCTCAAACCATAAGCTTAAAGAGAGGACTATAGGAGGAGAAAAGTCAAGGAGTCTAGAGAATGAGCTATAATCATCCCAGGGAAGTTGTACCCCCTTAGGCCAAGTGCTCTGCAGCAAGCAAGGAAAATGCAAAAGAGAATCATAATTCCCTATTCCTTCCTTACCTCTGTGGTCCTCCCCATCATCCAGCATTGGGCATTGACTTGAGCTCTTGCAGGAAAACAAGTGATCAGATGTCCATCAGAGTCAAATGTTTAAACCTTAAATCTAGGGAATGCAGGCAATGGATGGGCTTCTCAGAGGCATCACATGGATTATTAAGCAGAGAGGAGAACTGACCAGCCAACAGCTCTTCAGCTTAAGAGAACCATGAGGCTGATTCCCCCAGGTTCATTACCCACTCAACCCCCCTCCCACAGCCCCCAGCATTCTAGAGATCTGTCAAAGACCCCTTGCAAGGCACAAGGATCATACCCACTTCAAGCCCTTGGTGTGTCCTCTTTGGTACTCCTATTCTCGCCAAAAAATTGGATAAGTCAAGGTGTCATTCACATAATGTTCAATCAGTGTTTATTCCAGTACATGCTGTGGAAAAAGCCAAGATCTCATCAGAGTCCAAACCACCCCTGCCTGCGTGAGAGTGTGCAAAAATGCGAAAGCCAGCCCTTCTTGGAAACCCCAGTAATTACCATGGGAACCTGTCAGATGCCAGGAGGCCGGGAAGACAGCTTAATTAAGTGCAACCTCTGACAGTTCTGATTGGGAAATTGAGGACGCAGTAACAGGGTGCCAGTCAGGCAACAATCTGCTCCTTTTTATTAAGACACAGGGAGGGTCTCTTCTTTTGCCTACAACAAACAGGAGAGCTATAATTACGCGATGTCAGACTGCAGCTGGGCATGCTATTTTGGATTTCATATTTTCCTGAAGAGTTTTACAACCAAAAATATGGGAGTGCCTCCCCATTTGAATGGCGGATATAGTTAAGGTACTTGAGGCCCTATACCACTCTACAGTCCTAATTCCCCTTCTCATGGTAAAGAGAGGGTAGCAAGCCAAAATCTGGTGGTTCACACTGCGCGTAGCTGTAGAAGCCTTGGGTATTAGTTTCCTAGGCATGCCATGACAAAGTACAATAATCAGGGAGCTTAAAAAACAGAAACTTCCTTCCTCACCGTTCTGAAGGCTTGAAGTCCAAGATCAGGGGCACCTGGGTGGCTCAGTTGGTTAAGCGACTGCCTTCGGCTCAGGTCATGATTCCAGAGTCCTGGGATCGAACCCCACATTGGGCTGCCTGCTCGGTGGAAAGCCTGCTTCTCCCTCTCTCACTCCTCCTGCTTGTGTTCCCTCTCTGGCTGTGTTTCTCTCTGTCAACTAAATAAAAAATCTTAAAAAAAAAAAAAAAAGAAAAGAAAAAAAAGGAAGTCCAAGATCAAGGTATTAGCAGGGTTGGTTCCTTCTAAGCGCTGTGAGGAAGAATCTTCTCAATGCCTCTCATCTAGCTCATGGTGTCTTGCTGGCAATCTCTGACACTCCCTGGACTGTGCAGCAGCCTGATCTCTGGCTTTTTCACTTGGCATTCTCCCTATATGTATGTGTCTATCTCTGTGTCTAAATTTCCCTTTTATAAGGGTACAGTTCTATTGGATGAAAGCCCACCCTCATGACTCACCCTAACTAGACCACCTGCAAAGACCCTATTTCCAATGAAGGTACATTCCCAGGTACTGGGAGATAGGACTTCAGTATCTTCTTGAGGGACACGATTCAACCCAGTCCACTTTGGTTGCAGTGAAATCTCACGAGGATGCCCCCTATGGGGAAAAAAATGGAGCTTCTCTAAGTGATATGAGCAGCACCACCCTCTTCCTGCAGACTATAGAAGTCTCTGCAGGGTGTAACAATTCTCCCCAGTTTTAGGGCAATTCAACTGAGAAAAAAGGGGAACTATAAGGGTTTTTCTGTGTTTGTGTGTGTGTGTGTGTGTGTGTGATCATCCCAAATCTCAGCACTTCTGTGTGTATAAATGAATATAGCAAATGCTGTGGTCTTCTGTCCAGACCCTTCCAGGATCTAGACCTGGGGCACTCATTTCCCCCCAGCTCACAACACAGCCTCTCCCTGAAACTGCCCCATGCCAAAGGGAGCTGCCTCATCCAAGGATATGACCGCCCCCCTAAACCCTCACCCCCGCCAAGAGCAGCCCACTTGCAACTCGGTCCAGGTGGGGATACAAAGCCTCAGCCCTCTTGCATCAATGTAGAACATCTCCAAAGGGCCACCTCAGTTTCAATGCTCCCTGTGGGGTCAGCTGGGGTCTCTGTTGCAACTAAATCACAGCTCAACTTCTCCTTCTGCCCCATCCTGTCTCTTTCACTCCCTTACAGGTACATTCCCAAGGGACTATCCAATAAATGTCTTGCATGAAAGCCTCAGAGTCTCCGAACGTGTTGCCTTGGGAACAGGATCCTGCAACAATGAGAGAGTGCTGAGCATACGGTAGGGGCTCAAGTATGTCACTAGAAAGCTACATGACCCACATCGAGTCACTTCTCTCATCACAAACATGTGGTTCCACACTGAAGCACGTACGAGTACAAAGGCAGGTCAGCCTCGGCAACCTGGCTAGGAGGTGGAGCAGTGGGGGGGCGGGGGGGTGCTTGTTTTCTGCCGGGCCCAGTGGAAATTCCACAAAGCAGGGTGAGAGGGGGGCCAGGTAAGCTGGCCTGAGATTGTTTCCCTTCCACATGCCGCCAGCCTCCCGAAACTGATATCCCTGGGAAACGCTGACATTTTACAGAGTCACATTCTCCTCAGTTTGGCATCGTCCTTGGCCAGGCCCCCTACACCTCAGATAAGGGCTGGGAGCTTGTCAGGCAGCCACACAGCAGCCACTACATGGGAGATGAAGTTTCGGTCAATTCTGGGGTCACTGCTTTTTGCTCAGCGATGCCCAGAAGCAGAAGTAACTGTGCAGTCCTCAATCCCTTGAGAAGGGTACAGTATGGTCACTGAAACTCACATTTCTCATTCCTGTTAGAGACTGAGGGGAACCTTGGGGACCACAGAGCCCATAAACACCGGTGGAACTATACTAAATCACACACACACACACACACACACACACACACACACAGCCCATCACGATCTGACTGCCATTCTGGCCACTTCATTCCCAGGAAACATACACACAATTCAAGCTCATGTAGATCTGTGGGTTATTCGTAAGACCTTAGACAAAGAAAATGTTCTGAGGCTCAGTTTTTTCATCCCTAAAATGGGGATGCATTTTCATGTGAGTACCACAAGCTACTATAAGAAATAAAAATTTCACTCCAAAAATCTTTCTGGTAAATATTTCTTTGTTGTTTGCTTGATGTTCCAAAGGAGTGTCACAGCGTGGTAGTTGTCCTCCAAGATGTGATTCAAAAGTCAGACTCCTTCTGGCTTCTAGTTCCAGCATCACCATGCTTGTCTTCATAAGATAAAGGAGGAAAAGAGAACATGGAGGGTCAGAGGCATGGGAGGAGAGTGGAGGCCAGGCCTGGAAGTAACACACGATACCTTCACTAACAAGCTTTTGACCAAAACTCAGCTGTATCACTATCCTTAGCTACAAAGGAGTCTGGGAAATAGAGTTTAGCTGTGCACCCGTGAGGGGAAGCCAGTCAGTTCCTGCTACAGGATGATAACCTTATAGGATTATTTCACAGTGAGGGTTCAATAGATATCATATGTTACAGTGACTATACCTGCAAGGACAGCTTAACAGGTCCCTGAGAAGCAGCTGAAGATGCTGCACTGGACATGGGTCTGGGGCTAAGAAGCCTGATTTTTGTCTTGCTTGAGCCAAACACCACTTATGAAAGGCTCACAGTGAAGAACTCAAGCTCACCCCTCTGCTGACTCCCCTGTGTGGCGGACAACAGATGGGCTTTAGTTCTGACTTAGGAGGAGGCAGGGAAGAGTGGGTGCTTCAGTTGCTCCCTACCTACCATGTTGTGACCAGTTCTCTCTAAAGTACTAGAAGGCTAACATGATTTGGGAACCACAAGAAGTCATCACACTTCCAAGGACTCCCAATCAGGCTATAGGAAGAATATATGTTCTTCCACGACTCTGACCCTGGGTCACTCCTTGAGAAATAATAGCCTTGGTATTATATTTCTATATATAATATATTTCATTATATTTGCCTTTTTTTTCCTTATTTTAAAATTTCTGCCTAAGTCCTTTGGGAAAATGCTCCATGCTCAAATTTCTTCTCTCTGACCTCTAAGGTTCTCTTTTTTTCTAATTTTTTAAGATTGTATTTATTTATCAGAGAGCAAGAGCACAAGCAGGGAGAGCAGCAGGCAGAGGAAGAAGTAGGCTCCCCACTGAGCAAGGAACCTAATGTGGGACTTGATCTCAGGACCCCGGGATCATGACCTGAGCCAAAGGCAGATGCTTAACCACCTGAGTCATTCAGGTCTCCTTCTCTCTTTTTTTAAAGTTTTATTTACTTATTTGAGGGAGAGAGAGAGAGAGAGAGCACAAGCAGGGAGAAGAGGCAGAGAGGGAGGGAGAAGCAGACTCCCCACAGAACAGGGGGCAATCCCTGGACCCCAGGATCATGACTGGAGCCAAAATCAAACAGTTAACCAACTGAGCCACCCAGACACCCTGGTTCTCTCTTCATAGTAGAACAGAGGAAAGGGGTATTACTGTCAATACACAGGGAAAACACAAAGCACTATTATGTGATACCTCGCACCTGCTGTATTCCCCACATGCAGGCATGTACATGTGTGAGTGCACAGGCACAAGCCACAGTGACAACCCTTGGACACACCTGTCATTTTGGCTTGGGGACATAGGAACAAAGCAGGAAACAGAAAAGAAGGAAATAGGGGGAAAGGAAGATGCGGTGTAAGATTTGGGAGAAAAAGGCAAGTAAAAGTTCCTTGGAGCTTTACATGCTGTGAATTGTTGCCCTGTCCCAAAATAACTTTATTTCTTATGAGTTAGGTTTCTTACAAGAAAGAAGAATCTTGACTTTTGGAAGGAGGAGCAAGATGGCAGAGGAGTAGGAGACCTAGATATCATTAGATCCCAGGAGTTCAGCTAGATAGTTATCAAAACAATCAGAACACCTACAAACTCAACAGGAGATCAAAGAGAAGAGCAGCAATTCTAGGAACAGAAAAACGACCACTTTCTGGAAGGTAGGGCATGTGGAGAAGTGAATCCGAAGTGACGTTTGGGAAGACAGACCATGGGAGGAAGGGCTGACTCCCGGGCAGCAGTAGAGCAGCGGAGCACAAAATCGGAACCTTTAGAAGTCTGCCCCATTGAGGGACGTCACCCCAGAGGCTAAGGGGGATCCTTTGCTGGGATAGTGTGGTCTCAGCACCTGCGGGTTCATAGAAGGACCCGGGGTACCTGAGTGTGGCAGAGCTTGCAGGTAATTTGTCAGGAAAGCCAGCGGCAGAGATGGAGCTAAGGAGTGGGCTCTCAGCTCAGGGTTACTTTAAACCGAGATGCACCGCCCCCTTCCTCCACCGAGAGGAGCAGCATGGGAGTGCACAGCAGGAATCTGCTGGGTTTGGAGACTCCAAATGGGGCCAAGCACCAGAGATGGAAATGCTCAGTCACAGGTGGGGTGAGCACAAGTGCAGCCAGAGAGGAGGGAGACAGGTGTGATGGAATGCTTTTCTCTGAGGGTGCACTGAGGGCCCGGCCCCGAGCTCCTCCAAGCCGGAGACTGGGAGGCCATCATCTTCATTCCTTTCCTCCAAAGCTGTATGGAAAGTTTTCAGGGAACAAAAGGTACAGAGCAGAAATCTGAGCAGATTGCTTAGCTTGGCCCCTGGCAAGGGTGGGGCAATTCTGCCTCAGGCAAAGACATTTGAGAATCAACAAAGCAGGTCCCTCCCCAAGAAGATCAGTGAGAACATCCAGCCAAGACCACAGTTCACCGAACAATGAGAACTGCAGAACTCCAGAACTAGGGGAATGCAGCACATAGAATTCATGAATTTTTTCCCATGATTCTTTAGTC
The DNA here is from genome assembly GCA_004023965.1 of Spilogale gracilis. Taxonomy (NCBI): domain Eukaryota; kingdom Metazoa; phylum Chordata; class Mammalia; order Carnivora; family Mephitidae; genus Spilogale; species Spilogale gracilis. Next base: position 9,237 of record PITA01011305.1, on the reverse strand, counting down.
TTTCAAAGTTAATTTTTTTTATTTTTTCTTATTCTATTTTTTAATTTTTTCTCTTTCCTATTTTAACATTTTTAACTATTTTATCTTATCAATACCTTAAAAATTTTTTTAATTGTCATTGTTTTAGTCATATTCTATCCCTCCATTGTGTTTAAGCTTATTTTTTAAATACATATAGGTTTTTCTCTCTTTAAAATTTTGGGATAGTTTCTTCTAATAAATCAAAATATACCCTCAATCTAGTGCATGGCTTTGTTCTAGTCTCCCGCCTCATCACATTCTTTCCTCTTTTTTCTTCTTTTTTCAACCAACTTCTTATCAATTCCTTTTTTAGAATCTTTTTTAATTTTCATCTTTACATCCATATTCCATCCTTTCATCATGTGTACCCTTTTGTACATATATAAGTTTTTCTTCCGTTAATATTTTGGGAGGCAGTTTCTTCTAACAGACCAAAATACACCCCAAATCAAGTGAGAGGCTCTGTTCTGTAAGGATCTATTTAGAAGTCCAAGCCACCTTGCTGTTTACTCAGAAAAACAGCTCCAGGATATATGGGCAAACAACTCCTGGAAAACAAAGACGAGTCAGGTTGCGGGAGATGCCCAATCAGTTAACTCCCTTAACCTCCTGGACCCTGAGCAAGGGAGATGCAAGTGGCTAGTTCCTGGTACTTAGGACCAGATGAGAATGCACAAATGTCCTCAACCTCCTGGTTTTAGTAGCAATGGAGATGCAAATTAACTCAGGCAAGCTAGGTGAGTAGGGTCAGCTCCGGGTGTGGTTTTCCCCTATAAAAGGTAGCCTGTAAGACAAAGAGGGGTCATTCTCTCTCTTTTTAGAGGCAACCCTGGCCCAGTCAGTGAAATTCTGATGCTTGGCGCAAAATAAAGCTTTGCTTGACCTTTGCTTTTCTATCAGCCTCGTTCCTTTGACCATGGACCCTATTAGTTCTATTCACCAGTCTAATTATATGTATATATACAGAGATAGATAGATAGATAGATAGATAGATAGATAGATAGATAGTTTTTTTTTTCCTTTATTCTCCTCTTGGTTTTCAGTCTCTTCTGAAATGGTTAGTGTATATTTTTCTGAGGTCATCACTATCCTTTTAGAATTTTGTTCTCTCATTCATCTGTTCTTATCTGGATAAAATGACAAGGCAGAAAAACTCACCTCAAATAAAAAAAGAACAAGAGTCAGTACCTAGGGACCTAATCAATAGGGACATTAATAATATCTCAGAACTAGAGTTCAGAATGATTATCAAGGTGTTAGCTGGGTGTGAATAAAGCATGGAAGATACTAGAGAAACCCTTTTGATGAGAAATAAAAGAACTAAAATCAAACCAACTTGAAATTTTAAAAAAGCTATTAATGAGGTGCAATAAAAAATGGAGGATCTTGAGGTACCTAGGTGGCTCAGTCATTAAGCGTCTGCCTCTGGCTCCAGGTCGTGGTCCCAGAGTCCTGGGATTGAGCCCCGCATTGGGCTCCCTGCTCGGCGGGAAGCCTGCTTCTCCCTCTCTCACTCCACCTGCTTGTGTCCCTTCTCTAGCTGTGCTTCTCTCTGTCAAAGAAATAAATAAAATCTTTAAAATCAAGAAATGGAGGCTCTTACTGCTAGGATCAATGAGGCAGAAGAGAGAATTAGTGATATAGAAGACCAAAGGATGAAGAATAAAGAAGCTGAGAAAAAGAGAGACAACTACTGGACCACTAGGGGAGAATTCAACAGATAAGTGATACCCTAAGACAAAACAATATTAGAATAATTGGGATCCCAGAAGAAGGAGAAAGATAGAGGGGAACAGAAGGTATATTGGAGAAAATTATAGCAGAAAATTTCCCTAATTTGGTGAAGGAAACAACTATCAAAATCGAGTGGGCACAGAGGAACCCCCTCAAAATCCGTAAAAATAGGCCCACATTCCATCATCTAATAGTAAAACTTACAAGTCTCAGTGATGAAGACAAAATCCTAAAAGCAGCTCAGGAAAGTGGCAGAAATATTAGATTGGCAGCAGACAGCTCCACAGAGACCCAGCAGGCCAGAAAGGATTAGCATGATATATTCAGAGCACTAAATGAGAAAAAATATGCAGCCAAGAATACTATATCAAGCTAGGCTGTCATTGAAAATAGAAGGAGAGATAAAAAGCTTCCAGGACAAACAAAAACTAAAAGAATTTGCAAACACCAAACCACCCTACAGGAAATATTGAAAGGGGTCCTCTAAGCAAAGAGAGAGCCAAAAGGAATAGACCAGAAACAAACAGAGACAATATACAGTAACAGTCACGTTACAGGCAATACAATAGCATTAAATCCACAACTTTCAATAGTTACAATAGAATGTAAATGGGCTAAATGCCCCAATCAAAAGACACAGGGTATCAGAATGGGTTTAAAAAAAAAAAAAAAACAAGACTCATCAATATGCTGTCCATAATAAACTCATTTTAGACCCAACGACACCACGAGATTTAAAGTGAAGGGGTGAAAAACCATTCACCATGCTAACGGACATCAAAAGAAAGCTGGGATGGCAATCCTTATATCAGAAAAATTAGATTTTAAGCCAAAGACTATAATAAGAGATGAAGAAGGACACTACATCATACTTAAAGGGTCTGTCCAACAAGAAGATCTAACAACTGTAAATATCTATGCCCCTAACATGGGAGCAGTCAATTATATAAACCAATTAAAAACTAAATCAAAGAAACACATCAACAGTAATACAATAATAGTCATAAATCAGGTCTCAACTGGTACCAAAAAGTTGGGATCATTCTCTACATATTTTCAGAACACAATGCTTTGAAACTAGAACTTAACCACAAGAGGAAAGCTGGAAAGAACTCAAATATAGAGAGGTTAAAGGGTATGCTACTAAAGAATGAGTGGGCCAACCAGGAAATTAAAGAAGAATTTTAAAAATTCATGGAAACAAATGAAAATGAAAACACAACTATTCCAGATCTTTGGGACACAGCAAAGTGATCCTGAGAGCAAAGTATATAGTAATACAAGCCTTTCTCAAGAAACAAGAAAGGTCTCAAGTACACAGCCTAACCCTACACCTACACCTAAAGGAGCTGGAGAAAGAACAGCAAAGAAAGCCTAAACCCAGCAAGAGAAGAGAAATAACGAAGATCAGAGCAGAGATCAATGACATAGAAACCTAAAGAACAGTAGAACAAATCAACGAAACTAGGAGCTGGTTCTTTGAAAGAATTAACAAGGTTGATAACCCCCTGGCCAGACTTATCAAAAACAAAAGAGAAAGGACCCAAATTAATAAAATCATGAGTAAAAGAGGAGAGATCACAACCAACCCCAAAGAAACACAAACAATTATAAGAACATATTATGAGCAACTGTACACCAGCAAATTTGACAATCTGGAAGAAAAGGATGCATTCCTAGAGACATGTAAACTACCAAAATGGAACCAGGAAGAAATAGAGAACCTGAACAGACCCATAACCAGTAAGGAGATTAAAGCAGTCATCAAAAATCTCCCAACAAACTAGAGCCCATGGCCAGGCAGCTTCCTAGGGGAATTCTACCAAACATTTAAAGAAGAATTAATGCCTATTCTCCTGAAACTGCTCCAAAAAATAGAAATGGAAGGAAAATTTCTGAACCCATTTTATGAGGCCAGCATTACTTTGATCCCCAAATCAGACAAAGAACCCATCAAAAAGGGGAATTACAGACCAATATCCTTGATGAACACAAATGCAAAAATTCTCACCAAAATACTAGCCAATAAGATCCAACAGTACATTGAAAGGATTATTTGCCACGATCAAGTGGGATTTATTCCTGGGCTGCAGTGTTGGTTCAACATTTGCAAATCGATCTATATGATACAGAAGGTTAATAAAAGAAAGAACAAGAACCATATGATCCTCTCAATAGATGCTGAAAAAGCATTTGACAAAGTACAGCATCCTTTCTTTTTTTAAAAAAAAAAAGATTTTATTTATTTATTTGACAGAGAGAAACACAGCGAGAGAGGGAACACAAGCAGGGGGAGCGAGAGAGGGAGAAGCAGGCTTCCTGCCGAGCAGGCAGCCCAACGTGGGGCTTGATCCCGGGTCTCTGAGATCATGACCTGAGCCGAAGGCAGTTGCTTAACCAACTGAGCCACCCAGGTGCCCCTAGCACCCTTTCTTGATCAAAACTTTTCACAGTGTAGGGATAGAGGGTACATACCTCATTATCATAAAAGCCATCAATGAAAAACTGACAGTGAATATCATTCTCAAGAGGGAAAAACTGAAAGCTTTTCCCCTAAAATCAGGAACACAGCAGTGCTGTCCACTATCACCACTGCTATTCAACATAGTACTAGAAGTCCTAGTCTCAGCAATCAAACAATAAAAAGAAATAGAAGGCTTCCAAACTGGCAAAGAAGAAGTCAAGCTCTCACTCTTTACAGATGATATGATAGTTTATGTGGAAAACCCAAAAGACTCCACTCCAAAACTGTTAGAACTCATACAGGAATTCAGTAAAGTATCAGGATATAAAATCAATGCACAGAAATCAGTTGCACTTCTATACACTAACAGCAAGGCAGAAGAAAGAGAAATGAAGGAGTAGATCCCGTTTATAATTGCATCCAAAACCAAAAGATACCTGGAAGAAACCTAACCAAAGAGGCAAAGAATCTGCAGTCAGAAAACTATAAAGTACTCATGAAAGAAACTGAGGAAGGCACAAAGAAATGGAAAAACATTCCATGCTCATGGATTGGAAGAACAAATACTATGAAAATGTCTATGCTACCTAGAGCAATCTGCACATTTAATGTAATCCCTATCAAAATACCATCAATTTTTTTTCAAAGAAATGGAACCAGGAAGAAATAGAGAACAGACCCATAACCAGTAAGGAGGCTGAAGCAGTCATCAAAAATCTCCCAACAAACAAGAACCCAGGGCCAGACGGCTTCCTGGGGGAATTGTACCAAACACTTAAAGAAGAATTAATACCTGTTCTCCTGAAAATGCTCCAAAAATTTGGAATATAAATTGCATATACATTTTTTTCTTGATCAGAAAAGATCCCGAATAGCCAGAGGAATGTTGAAAAAGAAAACCAAAGTTGGTGGCATCACAATTCCAGAATTCAAGCTCTATTACAAAGCTGTAATCATCACGCCTCCATCAGAAAGGATGAATACCCAACTTTTGTAGCCACATGGCCAAATTGGAGGAGATTATGCTGAGTGAAATAAGCCAAGCAGAGAAAGTCAAGTATCATACAGTTTCACTTATTTGTGGAGCATAAGGAGTAACATGGTGGACAGTGGGAGAAGGAAAGGAAATGTGAAATGGGGTAAATCAGAGAAGGATATGAAGCATGAGGGACTTTGGACTCTGAGAAACAAGCATAGGGTTTTGGAAGGGAGGGGGTGGAGGATGGGTGAGCCTGGTGGTGGGTATTGAGGGTACAAATTGCATGGAGCACTGGGTGTGGGGCATAAATAATGAATCTTGGAACATTGAAAAAATAAAATAAATTATTACTTAAAAAAAACAAAGCTGTAATCATCAAGACAGTATGGTACTGGTACAGAAACAGACACATAGATCAATGGAACAGAATAGAGAGCCCAGAAATCAACCCTCAACTCTATGGTCAACTCACCTTTGACAAAGCAGGAAAAAATGTCCAATGGAAACAAGACAGTCTTTCAACAAATGGTGTTGGGAAAATTGGACAGCCACATGCATAAGAATGAAACTGGATCATTTCCTTACACAACACACAAAAATAGACTCAAAATGGGTGAAAGACCCTCCTGTGAGACAGGAATCCATCAAAATCCTTGAGGAGAACACAGGCAGCAACTCTTCGACCTCAGCTTCAGCAACTTCTTCCTGGAAACATTGCCAAGGGCAAGGGAAGCAAGAAGAAAAATGAACTATTGGGATTACATCAGGATCAAAAGCTTTTGCACAGCAAAGGAAACAGTCAAAAACCATAAGACAACCAACAGAATGGGAGAAGATATTTGCAAATGACATATCAGATAAAGGGCTTGGATCCAAAATCTATAAAGAACTTACCAAACTCAACACCCAAAGTACAAATAATCCAATCAAGAAATGGGCAGAAGACAAGAACACACATTTCTGCAAAGAAGACATCCAAATGGCCAACAGACACATGAAAAAGTGTGCAACATCCCTCAGTATTAGGGAAGTACAAATCAAAACCACAGTGAGATACCACCTGACACCAGTCAGAATGACTAAAAGTAACAAGTCAGGAAACAACAGATGTTGGTGAGAATGCAGGGAAAGGGGAACCCTCCTATACTGTTGGTGGGAATGCCATCTGGTGCCGCCACTCTGCAAAACAGTATGGAGATTCCTCAAAAAGTTGAAAATAGAGCTACCCTACGACCCCAATGGCACTACTGGGTATATATCCTACAGTCACAAATGTAGTGATCCGAAGGGGCACATGCACCCGAATGTTCACAGCAGCAACGTCCACAATAGCCAAACTATGGAAAGAGCCTAGATGTCTGTCAACAGATGAATGGATAAAGAAGATGCAGTGTCTGTGGAATACTATGCAGCCATCAAAAGAATGAAATCCTGCAACTTGCAACAATGTGGGTGGAACTGGAGGGTATTATGCTGAGTGAAATAAGTCAACCAGAGAAAGACAATTACCATACAATCTCTCTGATACGAGGAATTTGAGAGGCAGGGTGGCAGGGTGATGCGGGTAGGGAGGGAAAAAAATGAAATGATGGGACCAGAGAGGGAGACAAACCATAAGAACTCTTAATCACAGGAAACAAACTGAGGGTTGCTGGGGAGGGGGACGGATAGGGTGGCTGGGTTATGGAAAAAAAAATTTTAATTTTAAAAAAGAAAGAGGCACCTTCCAACAAATAATTTTTTTTAGAGTTGAAGATTCAGAAAAAGAGAGAATAAAATGATTTTGTAATGAAACACATGGGTCTTTTGGAAAATATTGGCTCACTAGCTTATACAGATCTTCCAAATGTTGTATTATACAATATCGAAAAATCCCCTATGTTAGTACTACCACAAGTCTCCCTGGAAAATTCTTTAAGAACTGAGAAGCTCGAAGCTCACTTACAAAAACAAGTTTTCCAAAATTAGAATTTTCAATTGAAATTTTGTATTTTTATTCTTGGTAACAAACACCATCACTTGTCTTCCTTGAAGAAACAGGCTCATTTTGTTCATTTCCAGGAAAATATTCACCAGACACCCTCGTCTGAATAACCACTGTTGTCTGCCTGTCATACTTTCAAGTAAAAATGGTGTTCCGTAAAAAAAGGGGGGGATTAATTAAGATCGCAACTAAACATACAAGTGCTTTTTTTTTTACACAAATGCTTTTAATCAAGACACCCACTGTACCTCAGAAAGCAGCAAAGCTACTTTATTCCTACTTCATTACTCAGGATTTATTTTTTTGAAGATTTTTTATTTTTAAGCACTCTCTACACCCAATGTGGGGCTCGAACTCACAACCCCAAGATCAAGAGCTGCACACTCCACCAACTGAGCCAGCCAGGCGCCCCTCTACTGGGGATATATTTTAAAAATGTGTGTGCCAGGGGGACGCTTGGGTGGCTCCATTGGTTGAGCAGCTAACTCTGGATTTCGACTCAGGTCCTGATCCCGGGGTTCTGGGAAGGAGCCGGAGTCGGGCCCTGTGCTGAGCCCGGAATCTGCTTGAGGATTATGACTCTCCCTCTCCCTCTGCCCCTCCCCTGGTTCACTAACTCTGTCTCTAAAATAAATAAATAAATCTTCCAAAAAGTGTGTACACAAGGGCTAAGATTTAATAACATTAATTACTTTTACCATTTCCTTAAGGTCACTCCAAAGTGAAGCTGATGGGTTTATTCTTTTCACTTCCAGCAGGTGGCGGGACAGGCACAAGGAAAGCTCCTAGAGTTTGGGCCCCCCTCACTAAGGACCCAGCAGCTCCACACGCCCTTGGTTTACACCATCAGTGCAAATGTTTATATCATGAAAAAAACAAAGAACATCTTCATGTTGTTATGAAAACAGTTTTGATTCTGAGGAGCCAGACCACCCTTTCGAACAGCTGCGATGGATCAAACAGAGGTCCTCCTCAACGCATCTGTCACCAACCCCAATTCCTCCAGTATTGCCACCGCCTTCCAGACACTGAGATACCCACAATTCTAGGGTTGGGATCTATCCTTCATGTGGGCTTTTACTAGATGGAGTATAGTCATAGAAAAACCTATAGATTTTTTGGTTAATTTTACACTTGGATAAATATGCTCAGTCTGTCATTTTGCAGTGTGCTATTTTCAGGCCATAATGTATTTATAAGCTTCCCCCAAGCTGACTCACATAGGTCCAGTCCACTATTTTCATTGTATAGCATTCCATACAATGTATTACCTGTTTTATTTAACCATTCCTCTATCCAAAAAGTTTTCTTTCTCTTTTGAAAAGATGAATCTTACTTTGTTTATATTTTAAGTAGTACATTTTGAATCATATCATGAGATGTTCCCACACACGTGAAAAGCTGCATATAATATGCATGTCATATAAAGAATAATACACAAATGGAGCCCCAAGGATAAGGGTGCCCCCACCCCACTGAAGGGGCCTCATATTTGGCTGAGCATGGTGCAGATTGGCCAGAGTGAGTTGGGTTTGGTTTCTCACTCAAGACTTTTGGCAGGCCTTCAGGTACCCCAGGAAGACATGAAAAGACATCATTCTTGAAGGCTAAGATGAAACTCACTATTTTACTCAGGTACAAGGCCCCCCCTTTTCTGGGACTGAAAGATACACAAAGTTTCCTTGTTCTTCAAAAGCGGGGCTTGGGTTAGAAAGATATTTTCCACTGTTTGTTTTCCACACAAGAAAGCACAATGATTTTTTTTTTTTTAATGCCTTTAACATTTCTGAGGTCCCCAGGTTGCACTGTGAAAACAAGTGAATGCCTTCCTTGGCAATTATGTGAACCTTCAACATTTTTTTGGAAAAAGTGACTGCTGTGGCAGTAGTGGCTCATTGTTTTCAGACAATTAAAAATGGGGGGCTGTGCTGAGATTGGAGCTGAGGTTCAGAGGGATGTTCGTAGGCTCTGGGCTGAGTCAGAGATCAGTGCAGCTTGCTGCTCACGCTGTGGCTGGGCAATGTTGAGCTGGTCACTTAGAGTCCCCACCCCCCC